>BHDV01009367.1:156946-229704 GCA_005406045.1 Adoxophyes honmai | reverse complement strand
TACTAATTTTAGCAACTTAAAGGTCCTTTTATTACTCTATTGTTGTCGTTATTGAGAGTGGGCGTAACGCTATTAGAGTGTATCATTGACACTTTTAATTATGTTTAGAATGAATAAAACTAAGTTTATTTTCTCAATAAATAAAAATGAAAGTTAAAAGTTTTAATTTAGACAAGATAGTTTTTTTTTTTATATTAGCTAGAGTTGTTGCGCGAGGCCCCTCAAAGAGCGAGGCCCTGGGCGATTGCACAGTTCGCCACCCCCTAAGGCCGCCGCTGCTCCCAGGCCATTATAGGCTTGGGATAGAACCCAATTGCCCTCACAATCCCTACTAACCGGTACCCGGTAAGGCATGCTATGCGCTGTGCTTTGTCAATATTTACATTGCTGCATTGACTCATATCCTTGGTACCTTGAGGTTCCGAAGTAATGTGTGAAGCATGACTAAGTAGCTAATGTCATTCAGAACGAAAAAATGTCGAGCGTCGTAAGATCATCGACAAAAACAATGACCCCAATAGTTAATAAGACGATGATAGTGTGAAGCTGTTGAAATGTGATTTCTTTTAAATTGCTAGTGCGTGCGGTGTAATTTACTACCTAAGGCGTAAAAAGTTGTTTAAAAAGGGCGGCGGAAATTTTGAAATCTTTGAAGCATTTGAAGTCGAGTTTATTATTGTTTCGGAATGTTGCGGATTCGTTGATGTCAAGGAGTGGGCTGCCGAGGTTTGTGCTCCTTAGATGAAAGGCTATTAATCCGAAATAAGTTGGATACCTATACTTGCAAAAAACTTGTAAATAAGGTAAAAGTACCAATGCAACGACCAGTAGATGACACCCCTCTGTCACCTGTCTTACTATGAAAGGTTGCAAGTGCCAAGTATTGGGTCAGTGTCGAGCACAGCGACGTTTACCTTACATGTATGATAGTGAAGGATCCTTTTGTGCTTTCAGTAATTTCATAATGTAAGAAAAATAATTTAAGAAGAAATGTAGTCTAATGTTAAATTATGAAAAATGGATATGCAAACGTGAAGTAAACAAAATCATGACTATTTCACGTTTCGTAATCACTTTTAGCTTAATTTTTGATTTAAAATCAGATGAATGAGGTATAATAGTGACAAGTTGCTAGCCCGTCGCCTAGAGCATACCTAAGTCTATTTATTTTCCTAGTTGCCTCCTCCGACAACTCTTAAGAAATGCAGTTTAGGCTGTATAGGATTCCTAACTTTATAGGTATGTTTTTGTTCGAAGTTTTCTTTTTAATTTCAGTAAAGTGTTCCCAGAAGAACTTTTACGACAGTTTTTATTTGAGGTAAAGAAAACAAACGTTTTCTGAGTTTTATTGATTAATATTATTCCCACGTTTGGGTTGGTAACACTGAAGATGTTTCTCACGCTCAGTGTCATTTGTAAATGGTGCAAACGTGTTTACATAATAAAAGCCGACCTTACAATGTCCTGCGGCTGTTGGTTACTAGTTTTGGCGGCAAAATGGATAATTATATTATCTGTTACGTAACTAACGAGGCAGTAGCAAAAGGATGATATTTGTGATTACATTCGATTAAATTCGTAAACACCTTGCAAACTTACAGTTCAATCGTAATTTTAAGCTATTCTGGAATTAATTAGGTACAGAAATCCCGCACAAAGTGCTAACTTGACAATATCGAAATAGGTACCTACTTAAAGAAATTTTTTCTACTGCAATATGGTTCTAAAGTGGATTCTTGGGCTACTTTCTGAGTTAGATTTTTTTGTACAGTACAGGAATTATGGTCTTTTTTAATCTCAGATCTACACTAAATTGGCAAGCACAACTGTCCATTTTATTCTTTAGCGGTGCTCTCCAAACCATCGACAATACCTTGCACCTTAGAAACAAGTGGTTTAAACCCTGTTTTATTATTAAAAAGACCTTCGTAACTATATAGTAGCTAGGTAGGTATAATACCTAGGTTACCTACTGAATACCTAAGTGAATGATTCTGAGTCAATGAATTGTTAGATACGTATTATTTAATTTAACTTAAGTACTTACTTAGTAGTAGGTAAATGCTTGGCTTGAATTTAACCTGGTACCCAGCTGCAGTGGTATTAACACGGCAGGAGGCGCTACCGGGTAAAATTTACCACACGGTGCATAAATTCGCAACTATTTATTTTATTACTAAATTTTGAGCCGCGTCACTTTAGGTACCTTCCGAGAAACGTACGATAGACGGCCTTTTGGAACATGTAGGCAGTGTGCATGCGGCTTTCGGCTAAAACAGACATTTAAAGTGCGAATGGGTATTTTTAACCCAGTAGCGACTATTTGTGTCATTGTTTTAAACAGTCTAAATTTTACATTTTCGTCGATTTCCATTAAAAATATGCCTTATTTCCACTAAAAAAAAATCAAATAGAAGATTCCCAGCATTTAGAAAATGGTGAAGTAGAAGATAATTATGAAATTGAAAACAATGAACAATATAGTGAACATGAAAGTAATTCAGAGCATGAAGGAGAAGGCATACGAAGAGTGCTGTTATTGATTGCAATTTATGCAATTTATGTCTTAAAAATATGTAAAGAGCATACCTATATTCTATTTGTGAAGAATGAGCCCAAAATGTATAGTCACATTGAACATTCAATGTGCCGTATTGTAAGAAGAGTGATTGTATTTTGAACATTTTTTTTTTTTCAAAAAAATGCCTAATTAATGCATGTCACATTTATCATTATAAGTAAGAATATGAAATTTTAATTCTGTATTGATCTCTATTTTCGTTTAGGATCAAAATTTTGGTTCTTTATAAGCTATATGCAAAAGAATGCTGATTTTATACGCATTGATTTAAAAAAAAAGGTAGTAATTTATATTAAGAGATAACTACTTTTTTGCCACATTATTTAGTAGAAAATGTAATAAAATATAATATAAAAAAATGTTTTATTGAAATACCTATAACAGACCACCATTTTTACAATAAACACATTGTGGTATTTTTTACCCAGTAGCGACCGTTCGTGTTGCATTATGGGGCGCGCCTCCCGCCGTGTTAAGTGATGTCATGATGTGATTACTAATAACAGTCACCAATTCCTTTCTGACTAATGTTAAATGCACTCAGATCAGAATACCCAGTAAGTCACACGGATTGTCTAAAGGAGAATTTGTATATCTACATTCCTTAACATAAAATTATTAAGGGCATAACTGAAAAAAATATCGTAAACAAACATCATGTTTTGCCATATTTTATTCAGAATTGCGTGTAAAGAAATAGGCAAGCGCTTCATTACAACCTTTTACAGGTAGGAATTCTAAAAAACAATATCTCATTTAGAAATAAGTAAGTAAAATCAAACTTACCCTCAAACTTCTGCCAAAAATCCAATTTACTCAAACCGGCACGAAAGTACATGTATTACATAAACAATATCCACAAATTTCTCTTTGAATATAATATGCTTTATTCACACTGTTTTGCCAAGTTCTATTACACTCGCGCGGGAAAAACTTTTTCACACAGCATTGTGATCGCGTGCGTAATCTGCGTATCGCACCGCACGACTCAACATCGGCGCATATGCCCGACGAATACAAAACAATAATGTTCCATGCCGGCCACCGTGCGTAATCTGATGATTCATAGTATCGTGCGCCATCTACACGCAAATATACAAAGTATTTTTTAAGATAATGCTGCCATCTAGGTAAAGAGTTGAGTATTATTTAAGGCATCCTATTCGACAAGAGATGGCGCTGCTAAAATAATGTTGCCAGACTTAAATAAAATATGCTTTTCAATGTATTTTATTTCTTTGGGTACAAATTAGTATTAAAGTTTGAAATGTTATATCATACGCTTATTAAATAATTGTGACGTTGAATTTTTAATTATTTCCCTAGTTATTTCCTTCATAATTTGTAATAGAGTTAACTGTCAATGTCAATTGTGTTGCGTGAAATCGGTACTTTAGTTTACCGGTATCGTATCGTCTTAATCCCACCCACAGGCACAACACTATTAAGTTCTTTCTCTGTCAAAATGGCTGCCGCGCAAGAGGTGTGTGTTTTTCTTTTAAATTATTTGTGAAAATAGTTGAAGTATTGTGACTTTTTACTAGTTAATTAGAAGCTATGACTAATTCGTTTATTGTTATTTCAGGCGAGACGCGAACCTATTCAGGCCGTTCAGGTCTTTGGCCGCAAGGTGAGTGTTTTCCGACCGCGTCCACGTGTTGATGCCTTTTCCCGTGGTTTTTAACTGTTAGTTTGCTGGTTAATATTAATAATTAATTAGATAATACGTATATATCAAAAGTTAGACCTTTTTTTAAGCTTATTTCCCAAGTGAACATCAATTTGAACTATTCTGTCACACATAACCTATCTTGTGATTTCGTGTTCATGGTGAAATTCTGTTACTTTTTTAAAATATATGACGTTTCGGTAGGAATGCTATGATTTAAAATTGCCATTGTTTACAATTTGGTGTTAAAATTAACACAATTCTATAATCTAAGTATAACCTAATTCAAGAGCTGGTGTCCTTTGAAATTAACGTACATACATTTATTGAAATTGAAACAACATTAACTCTACACGAAAATTCCCCGACCGCTTTACTTCTATCACTATCATCATTATAAATAAATATCACTGGACAATTCACACCAATCCCCTAGTCCCAAATTAGGCAATTTAATGCCTGTGTTATGGGTACTAGACAACGGATAAACTTACTTATATATAGATAAACATCCAAGACTCGAGAGCAAACATTCATATTCATCATACAAACATCTGCCCCGACTGGGGATCGAACCCGGGACCTTAAGCTTCACAGTCAGGTTCTCTAACCGCTGGGCTATCTGGCCGTCATATCACTATCACTTTTTACTGTTTTCAGAAAACCGCGACTGCAGTGGCATACTGCAAGCGGGGCCATGGCGTGCTCCGAGTAAACGGCCGCCCATTGGACTTGGTCGAGCCCCGCCTGCTGCAGTACAAACTGCAGGAGCCCATTCTCTTGCTCGGCAAGGTGAGGAATCATATTCATGTAAATAAGTTATCAAGTGTGCGTCTAGTGTTCTTATAGACTGAAGGTATTTGGTACTATCTAGCTTATACAGTATGTATCAGAACGAAAGGCCAAGCTGAAGCTTGGTTGATGGTAAAGTGGAGTATGTTCAAACAGAATACTTACTAATAACTTTTAATTGCTTTTTTAACTTTGCTTAATCTCAACATAACTTTAAGTACTCGCTTATTTGCAGTCGGTTAAAAACACTTGTAACAGCCTGTAGAAAAAGTAAGACGTCAGTTTAAACGTAAACAAACTAATTAAAACCAATCCTCATCATAGCAGATCACTGGAATTTCAATTATGACTAGATACTGATAGCCTAATCATACGAAACACTAAACACTTCTTGAAATTATCATTTTGAGGACTTCTTGTTATTATTTAATTATTATTTACAACCATTTTCCAACAAGGATTTTGCATATCATTTACAGTTCACTTTGACATTAATTATGACATTTCATTAGATTGGTCATCATGTTTTTTTTTATTTTGAAAGAGGTCAGGTTAAATCAATTAGTTGGACTTTTTCCTTTTAATTTAAACTTCAAGCATAGAGGACAGGCTCTGTGCTCTATGACTTCAAGTCAGTGTTTGACATTCGTGTGCCAAAAAATCTAATAAATAGAAATTTAAATTACAAATTACTGACAATGCTTTTAAAATTTTCTACGGAGGAACTTGTGGATATGATTCTTCTTTACGGAGAGTGAAAGGGAAACGGGAATACCGCTCTTCGTCTGTACGCGGAAAGGTTTTTTCCGCACGAAGGCAACCCAACCATGGCCGTGTGATCCTCAATACGCTTATCCGACTGGGAAATAACAATCTGCCGGTGCCGATCAATCGAGGAGGGGCTCGACAATTACACGTGAGAGAGGAAGAACGTGTACTAGACCATTTTCACAACCAACCGAGATCTAGTACGAGACGTGGAGGGCGTATTTTAGACACGAGTCGCTCCTCCGTCCATCAAATCGAATCTTCGTCGTCGCTTGCTGTGTGAGGTTTACCGTACCGGTGGCCAGCACATCGAACTGCCTTGCATTTAGTACGTGAGTGTGCACTTAATTTTAGCGGACATTTGTGACATTTACGTCATTTTATTTGTTGTTATTGCTAACACTGTAAATAAATAATACAGGAGGTAATAAAATAATCGTTTATTTTATTTATTTTTTCACTTCCCTTAAAAGATGCTAGATTTCTATAAGCCTTCACCACAATCATATTTATGGTCTAAAGATTAATAGGTTTCTTTCTTGGCCTTTCGTTCTGATACATACTGTATTGTATTCCGCAGTGAGTAAACTGTAAACAAAAAGTGGGTATAATATTGATAACTCCATGTCATAACTTTTCATTTACTTTATCCCGGATCTGCTGTAAAGTTTTGAAGTGTTCTTTTTTCTCCTAAATTGGATCTGTTTTTGTGTCGGCTTTCGAAAGATTTTAACTGCTTATGAGTAGTCTTGATAATGTTAATGTGACTGTCTTTTCTTTTCTCTCTTGTTTATCGTCTATTTCTGCCTCTTGTTGTATTGTTTGTGTTCTTTTGTAGTACTGCATGACTCTCCCTGTCTATTTATTGTCTATATTTACTTTCTGCATGTTTATTTCACATACAAAAATGTGATAATTTAATAATTTTCTTTTATCGTAGTATAGTTTTTATAGTGCATGGTATTTATGATAAGTGTTTGTATTTATGTAGATTAAACAAGTCACTAATAGTGTCTTGTCTTGTTCATTTGCTTTAAAAGTGTAATTTTTGTAAGTTTTTTATATTTAAGTATTTTTTTGTAGAAGTGGTTTTAAATACATTGCAAATTGGTATTTTTTTTACAGCTGATTGTAATGCTAACTGCTAATCAGTGGCGTAGCTACCAAGGGGCTAGGCGGGGCAGTGCCCCGGGGCCCCCAAGCTCAGGGGGCCCTCAAATTCTTACCAGAAATCTCGATCGAACTTAACTTTTGGAAATTTCTCGTGTTTCAAAATAAATATGTAAAATAACTCACTTTAATCATGACAACTTAGTTAAGAGAAATTCGAAAGTTATGCCTAAAAAGAGCTTTAGTAGCTTAGCATTTTTGAAGTATTTGTTAATTTCATACTTCATATTTTTATCCCCGTGTGGTGCCGGGTTAGAATAGCACCTCCCCCTTTCTTCCCGTGGGTGTCGTAAGAGTCGACTCTGGGAAAGGGTTAGTGTATTGTGGGCGATGGGCTAGCAACCTGTCTAGCGTGAGAATATATATTTTTATTTGATAAAACCTAATCAGTTTACACAGCAGTGGGGCCCCATTTTTTATTTTGCCCCAGGGCCCTTGGTTACGTAGCTACGCCACTGCTGCTAATTTGATCATTAGTCAAAAAAATTTGATTATTTAAAACTGATGTTTTTATTTGACCAGTTTAAGTTCCTTCCCTATCGGTTAATTTAGTCCTGTTGCCATTTCTCCAGCATTATTGACATGTCTAATTACTATTTTCATTCAAATGATTGAAATGATGATCAAACTTATTCCGAACCTGAGTATCTTTGGATGTGAAGTAAACATACATTTCTGACCGTTTTAACTCCAATGAATTATCAACAACAGTTTTTAGGAGAGACTACAATAGATTGCATGTATTGTTTCAGGAAAAGTTCTCCGGTGTTGACATCAGAGTGACTGTTAAGGGTGGCGGTCACGTTGCACAGGTCTACGCCATCAGACAAGCCATCTCCAAGGCGCTCATCGCTTTCTACCAAAAGTGTAAGTAGATTTAACTTATAGAACCCGGAGTTTCCTAGGTTGTTTTCCTTGCACCGAGTTAGTCATTTTTAGTTAGTAATGTTGACATCAAACTAGTTTTGAAATAGATTTAAGCCAGATAGACTTTCATTGTCTAAGCTAGTATTGAGCAAGAGCGAGAATTACAAGAGAGAAGTAAAAATGAAATCAACTTACATTTCACTGCTTGTATTAAAGTGCTTTTGTTAAGACAAAACTGTTTTCAAATCTAAAATTGTGCTAGAAATGGCTGTGAAGCGTGAAATAGTCATATTCATGGTTTTGTCTATGTCACGTTTTATGTGCTCTGCCTACTCCATTTGGGAATAAAGCCACGATTGTATGTATGTCTGTATGTTGTTAGGACAGATAAAACAGTAACTATTTAGCAAATTACATTTAAGGGTAAGGCCCTGCGCAGATTAGTCTATTTGCGATGGACGTTTTGGTCTGTGAAAATAGAACCTATGGAATTATATGCAGTAACGCACACGACGCGCAAAAAGTCCGGCGCATAATGCATACAACCCATGCAGACTTTTTGTGCACCGCAGACTCGATCACAAAAAGTCTGCGCTGCGCTGGGGCTGGGTAGATAGATTAACGGCAAAGCACAATCATGTGTTTCATTGTACCCCTTCTTTCCAAAGCTGTCTCGCCTCTATGTGAGTCAGTCATTTCAGGGAAGGGAGATAAACTGTGACATTTACCAAACGGCATAAGCCCTCAATGTTATGCTTGTTTGAAGTGTACACTACAAATGTAACTAGCTTTAGCCTGTGTCTTGGTCTACCTGATTCGCCTTTATCTACAGAAACAATCCAATTATTATTCCTTGATGTTCAAAGTATTTTCTTCCTATATTTCTTCAAGTTTGGTATAGTGATTTGTGTGTGATACATGAATACAAGAGTTATGCTTTTTATAGTGCTGCCTTAGCTTTTTAGAACAGCAGTAACTGACTCTAGGGTTACTAAAAAACTTACTATACTATGGACCGATAGGTACTTAAAAGATGGTAAACAATCTTGACATGTCTTTTTATTGAAATACACAGTCTAAAAATGAAAATCGTTACAATATACAATTCAATTATGAAAGTAAATGATTTTTTCATACCTAAATTGTAAAATGTAAAGATCTTGATTTATAAAGTGTATGTTTAAATAAAAAGACATGTCAAGATTGTTTACCATCTTTTAAGTACCTATCGGTCTCTAGTATAGTTTGTTATGTTGTTTTTTATTTTAATAAAGCTAGAATGTGATTCAAATGAATTAAAACAAAAGTAATGCTTTATCAGAACTTGCACAGGTCCCGACACATTAACATGGCAAGATTTTAAGTAATTCCACGGAAAAAGCTATAGTAGATTTGTTTAGGTAGTTAAAACAATATAAACAATCTTGACGTGTCTTTTTATTGAAACATGCACTTTATAAATCAAAATCTTTACATTTTAAAATTTAGGCATGAAAAAATCATTTACTTTCTTAATTGAATTATATAATGTAACGATTTTCATTTTTAAGACTGTTTATTTGTACAAAAAGACATGTCAAGATTGTTTACATTGTTTTAACTACCTAAACAGTTAAGATATAGGTGCGAACTTACCCCTAGTCCCTGGCAGGCTAGGTGGCACCATTTTTGAGAGGAAAAATTCGCGCCTCTCTTTTACTTGGTCAAAGTGCTCTGCGAATTAAGTCTCTCTAAAATTGTGCCAAGTTGTTTGCTGAATCGAATACATATTTCAGGGACTACGAATTTGAAGGTGACACAAATTGATAGTTGACCATAATTAAATTTACTTGTTTTTTTTGCAGATGTTGACGAAGCCTCAAAGAAGGAAATCAAGGACATCCTTGTCCAATACGACAGGAGCCTGCTGGTGGCCGACCCGCGGCGCTGCGAGCCCAAGAAGTTCGGCGGTCCGGGCGCTCGTGCCAGATACCAGAAATCCTACCGTTAAGACACTCCTTCTGCCGCGCCTTGGTATTGTACTGGTGTCTCTGTGCCAGTGCGATACCATGGGGCGTTAATAAAAAATATAAAATATACTCCGTTTTTTTATTTACATAATTTTATTCCATTCAACCTCTTTTGATGAAGCTCCAAACGGTCTAAAAGCGGAAGCAGGGCGGTGCCGGTGCCTGGATGGTATAAATGAAACGCCTTTTTCCCGGCCGGTGTGGTGCGCGCCCTCTGTTGTATAATTTCGAATATTGTCACCGCGCACCGCTGCTTCAGCTAGTTGTGCGTTTGGAGCTTTTCTCATTTAGAAACATTTTACATATTAAAATTAGTAGTTGGTCATGGCATGGAAAAAAATCGGGTAGGGTAAAATTACCAATCGCACGCTTGTTGATAGTCAAATAACGGAACTACTCGCGTATTTTATACCGAGATTAGCTCGACATGTGTCGGGTCAATCCGTGACCCATCATCTGGAGCTACGCGCCACAGCAGCGGACAGACGCGCACTCGACGCGCTACGTCGACTCGACTATCTCTGTATAAAATACGTGAGTAGTTCCGTTATTTCACTATGAGTGAGTCTCTTGGTAGTTTTTTGTTTAAAATCGCACGCTTATAGTGATTTGATTATACATTTGGTGACACTTCACGAAAATAACACATGAAGCCATATATCTATAGTTTACTTTTGAAACGTCAAAGGATCATGGGCAAAATGGGTGTAGCACCAACAGCCTTGAAACCAGTGTCATTAAAAAGGTATAAAATTATACATAATTTCTTACTATGACCACAAATACCTAGGTCACCGGAGAACAAAGATATGGGCGGGTAAATATTCGGGCGTTTGAACCGCTGTCGTTATTCTCAACACTTTTTTTTATCAGATACTGTTGGAAATGTGTATATAATAGTCTAGTATGTACCTATTTGAAAGACATAGACACTATATGTCACACTTATTATACCAATTTCTAAATAAATGTAATAAAAAAAGTGTTGAGAATAATGACAGCGGTTCAAACGCCCAAATATTTACCCGGGCACATTTATACAAATAAAATATTATCACCGCAAAATGCTTATCACCCTATTTAACAACATATTTCTGTAGGCAGGTAGTTTCGATGCCAACATAATTCTAATAAGGAACCCATCTTGTATACAATCACGCCTGCGTTCCTAAATGGGGTAGGCAGAGCACACGAAACGTGACATAGGCCATACCATGATTATGACTACACGCTACGTAGCCACTTCTAGCATAGTTTTATTTGCGTAGATGTGCCATATCTTTGTTCTCCGGTGAGCTAGGTATTTGTGGTCATAGTAAGAAATTATGTACAATTTTATACCTTTTTAACGATACTAGTTTCAACGCTGTTGGTGCTACACCCATTTTCTATACAAAAGTGCCCATGATCCTTTAAGTACAACTTTTTTTCAATCAACTTTTAGCGAGGTTAGGTTAGGTTAGCTTGCTTTCAACTCGCTCGCGAATCACAAGTGTGATAGTGATAGGCTAGATTCTATTCTAGACATTCTAGTAGACATGAATATGAAACAAAAATGAACCTAACTTTCCATCTGTTACGGCATCTTGCCAGTTGATACGACCAGCCCGATTTCGTCAAGACATTATTTTTTTGTCGAGGTTTTAAGTAAGTAGGTAAAGTACGTATATCGTATATGTAAACGAAAAAAAAAAACACGGAGGACGAAGCCGCAGGTATCATTTAGTACGACATATACTTAATATGTAAATTGTAAAATAAAACACAGAACTCACTTATTGATATAATTTTATTTCCTTCAAATGTCTTTGATTTTGCGAGATTAAATGCAGTCAATTAAGTTTTTAAAAATGTTTGTAATATGAGAAACCGGCTAGGTTTTAAAATATTGTCTACATAAATTCATTATAATTGTTATTTGTATAGGAAAAACTATCCAAGAAAAAAAAGTAATTTAACATAATGAGATATTTGCACTCAGATCCGTAAATTGCACTCATAGTGGTCACAATATTAGCAACAATACTTAACTTATTTCGTTAGTCGTTAATGTCTTTCATTAAATCTTACAAAAATATAGTTATTTACAATTTATATTATTACCATCATTACCATGCAATAACATTAAATTACAGACCATGTTTATTGAAATTAATTGTGAACATGTACCTGTTGACAGCAGCGATATTGATTATGGTTGCGGAATCAAATGGAACTAATTTAGTACCAGTTTGAACCACCAGAAGACATTGTCTTAACCACTAAGTTTTCAGACAAGACTCCATAGTGACGTTCCCGTTTACATTAAAGAAGGGGTGAAGTGGCCAGCAAATTTGAAGTAAGTAGTTTTAGTAAATATAAATCTATCTTAATTGATACACACAGATCTAGTAGAGATTATAGAAAACTACGTCCTTCTATTCAAAATTTGGCACTGTTATTATTTTATAATATAAAAGACCTTTTACATTACACGTCGGAACGTTGGGACATTAATTATAGCGCAGGTACATTGCGGGTCACAATAACGACGGGGCATCGCAATAAAAAGTTACGTGTTTGTTTTCGGTATCATGATTACAAAATTCTTAGCGATAAAACTGTAGCAGTAGATATTTTAAACGATATACATTGATTCTGATATTAATTTACCTCATGGCCACTGATCTTGGCTTGTTTTCTAGCAATAACTATGTTATACAAAGGTCAAAAAGGACCTAGATTCATAATTTTTAACCCTAACATATTTATATTATAATAAAAATAAAACACCATTTTTTGTTTAACTTTTCCGCACACAGATTGATAATTCTCAATATCGAAATATTGACTAGTAACGCCATCTATAAAAGAGACACGAAATCAATTTGAACGTGATACTTTTATAAACGGCACTGCGATGTTTCAATTTTGATAAGTGGTCTGTGGGAACTACTGAATGTGAAATAAAGTTCCTGAATATATATTTTGCAATCTAAATTCTGACGCTGATAAAGTAACTTGTCTTATAATTTACCTAATATTCACCTTAATTTTCGTACTCATACGTCACACACTTTTTTCAGCCACGTCATAACATTATAGGGAGCCACTTTCTATTGTGCATTTGTCTTATTGGTTAATTATATATTGGGTGTAGTTATTTCCATAAATTATATTCAAGGTAATAGAGTGCGTGAGTACTTGAGTAGTTAGGGTAAATACACAAAAATGGTCTGAAGAGACTTTTCTACAGATTCTAGTGTTTTATGTCAACATTTGTAAATGTGAGCGCTATTTAAGCAAGCTCAAAGTTTCACAACAAATGCAAGACAAACCTCGCTTCCACTACTTCATTTCGGCTAGAAAAAAATGGAGGAATGCATATTTGTATGGAAATTGGCAATATTCATGTTTCCTAAACTGTAAAAATTTCACTTTTATGAAGAAAGTGGCGTCCTTAATTAGTTTCTTCTCTCCATAGTAGTTATTACTCGCATAGTGACAAACGGATACACTATCATCTTTATATTGAGATTAGCTGGACATTTTTCAGGGCAATTCGAGAGTCGTTATCCGGAACACGCGCCACGGCATTGGATAGACGCGCACTGCGCGCTGCCGCTCTTTCAGCGTGACTTAAAAATCTTAAAATCAAATTGGCCCGAAACATGTCGAGCTAAACGTGAGAGTATCCGTTTTAAGTCACTATGAGTGAGTTTTGTTAATAAAAACACCCAAATTAGGCTACTTTTTGCTCCGAAACGTCTTCGAATTTGGCACCCATTCTCTTGAGCGCGATGACGGCTGACACAGCCTTGGCCCAGCGTTTCTTGATGACATATCGCTTGAGCTTAGACTTGGTGACGTGGAGTTCCGTGCAGAGCGCCGATTGGATCAGCCAGGGATGGCGAAGAGTCGCCGAGGCATCCAGACGGTCGCTGAAAGATTATTCATTATTTTACAGGCTTAGAGTCGATTCAGCTATTCGAGAATAAAACTTAGTCTGCAAAAAGTCATCTCTTACTCGCGGGTATTTTTTTTACACGAGAAAAGCGAATAAGAATGACTATTCCATGAATAAATAGGGTAGTGGAACCAAAAGTTGAACGATTAAGCGACTACCACTCTTTGAACTTTTTTTTCGCAGTGTTGTAAGTCATGTATGACAGTGATTTTTTTTGCAACACTAAGCACATAGTCGACTTTGCATTTCACTACTTAAAACCTATGTATTACATACAAACGAATAAATAAAAAATTATTTTTGCGCAACTTAGGCAAAATGCCCTAAAGTTGAACGATGTGCCCTATTTATGAACGAATTGACCCAAAAGATGAACTAGTATTATTGATAGTAAAGTAATAGGAAATATGAATGTGTATGAAGCGTTTCGTGTGCTCAGCCATCTCCATTTAAGAATACAGGTGTTATGTATGTAATAGTATGTATGTATGTTAAATGTTTTAACTTATTTTTCAAAAATATTTATTGGAATATTACCTTGATAAAAATGTTCATATGGATGCCCTGCTCCAAACGTGAACGACAAAATTTTAGTAGTTCAAGTTATGGCAAAGAAATCTATAAGATAAACCAATTTAATTAGTTCAATGTTCATCTATTGAAATAGAAACCAAAAGTTGAACTAGTAATTTTACTAGTTCAACTTTTGGTTGCGAAATAATAGTTGAACAGTCGCGATTCCCATACAGCAAAAATATCGTATTTCTTTGCCATAACATCAAAATACTTTGTTCAACTTTTGGTTAAAAAATCTACGACAATTATACAATTAATTTGAGCTATAATCGGCGAGTCTATCTTTTTCGTGTGATTTTATAAACGCATTTGTAAAAATACCACTTTGCCCGATAGTTGAACGCCGTTCAACTATTAGCTCATACCTCTGATTTTGGAACCATTACTTGAACAGCAAATTACTCGTTAAATAATGCAAAAAAACATTTTGTTTATTTACAATAATATTAAAGATATAGTCGAGAATACATACCAAGCATAAATATGTTAATCAATGCATTATTCAATTTGATATGCAATTAAAAGCTTAAAATGTGAGGCTCTTTTTTTAATAAGGATTCCATACAACTGGCACTTTTGACCGGAATCCGAGACGCGAAGATCGCTCACGTTCACGTCCGTGATGTAACTTTTCTTGAATTATGTTTTTCACCTCGGCAAAGTGTTGCTGCATTATGAAAAAATATTTTTTGGCATATAAAATGTGCCACTATTTAATTAAGGCCAAACATTCAACTTCTGGGGGGTGTTCATCTTTTGGTTCCTGTTCCATGTTCTTGTTTGGTTGAATTGACTCTTAGTCGTCGTAGGTACATTACATTAAAAGATAACGCCGTTGTAAGGTTAGGCAGCCTGAAGATTTTTTTTTCATTTATGAATAACTTAAGCTATTGTTGTTTTTTTGTGATCGTTAAACGGGTTCAGTGTTACTTGTGTTAGTGGGACATTGCCTACTCTTAGGACTTGGATGAAAAATGAAACGCACATTTAAATAAAAACCTTATTATTTTTAACAACAAAGTATCATAAAACAAAAGGTATTACAGTAGTATAAGTGTGTTACGTATCATTTAAGCGTACTTCACTTTCTTAAGACAGCTGCTCCAAATGTTTAGTCAAAACCGTTCTTGATCTGTTTGCATTGCAATAAATTTTTGTTTCCCTAAAACTATTCATAATTATAATTAAATAATGAAAAAATTGTGACAATTTATTATACAAAGTACAAAATTAAGTACGTATTTACTGTTTGCGTTAAAACCCCTTATACATCTTCAGTCTTCGCGTAGAGAACATTGCGATACCGGGACTAGATCCGTAACAAATTGTCATTTCATGTCTCTAAATTTATCTTAAAATTAAAATAATTTAATCTCATCGCGTTACTTTGGTAACAGGTCATGGCACTGGGAGTATCATTTTGAGTTCTGGATGTTGCTTTTTATTAACTTTCTTTGTGTTTTCTCGTCAGACGTCTGTCTTTGGTAGAAGGCGTGGACACTCGTCATGGAATTCTGTGCCAACTCATTGGAGGGTGACCATTCTAAGGAGATGGATTGATGTCTGCCTCCGTTCGACGTTCCTCCAGCTGCCCTCTCTCCTTCCACTTCTGACTCTCCCCATTTCTCCAGAAGATGTAGAAGAAGATCCTTGGTTCTGTGAGCATTGTTCTCGTCTCCTCTTCTGTAAGGCACTTGTCGCCCATTCTCAGAACCGTTAACGAGTTTGTCTATTTTTTCCCGCCTCCTGTCGAATTCGTCGAAGAAACTGTTCCGCCTCTCTAGAGGCTGACTGGCGACGTCCCGACTGCTGTTTGTGACTCTTTTTGACCTCGCTGACTTTGCCCAGGGCATGTTACTCGTCACCGGTCTCACCGGTTCTCTGTCTGCCAAAAAAGAGGAGTTGATCCTATGACTAGATTTTGACGTGAACAACGATTTCTCTTTAAAACTAGCATCTCCATTTGTGACTGATTTTGTGATTGTTGTAGCTGTTTGGCTTTTGAAGCCGTTTGTCAACTTCTTCTCATCTTTTGTAATTGTTTTTGATTCAGTGATATTCTTGTCCAGTTCTTTAGCGTTATTGTTGTTAGCTAGATCTGTGTTCATTGTGGAAAGCATGAATAGATGATCCGAAAGTTTCTTGATTTCTTCAGCTAAGTTCTTTCTCACGAGGACATCTTGTCTTTTGTGGAGGAAGCAAGAGCTGTCAGACGCACGTCTTTCAACGGGGTTGTATTTCGGCGCCAAGTAGTTGCTATCCCTCATGATTGGTGGCGGGTCCAGGTCGTCGTCATCGAAGACTGCATCAGGCGAGCTCGCTAACGAGCTTCTAGGACTAGGCGAGCAGGCTCCGATGGAAGATCTTTCGCAGCTTCCATCAGCGAGGCAGGTGATTTCGTGTGCATGGTTATCGAACACGTAAGGTGAGTTGGGGTGTTCCCCCCAACGCTCCACGAAGATCCTAAGGTTGTCTTTGGCGACGTCGAGTTCGTGTTTTGGCGAGGGCGGGGGCTGCGGGCGCGGGGGCGGCGGGGGGCGGCGCGCGAGCCAGCGGTGCCGCAGGCACTCCGCCGCGCTGGGCCGCGACCTGCGACAAGAACCCTTGTTACTCCCAACACCACGAATGCGTGATCGAGGATAGGACGAAACAAGGTGCAGGGATACAAAAGGGTAATACTACTACCACAATCATTCGGAACAAGCAGTTGGCCAATTACAAGCAAAGGTTTACGACAGGATAGAATACCTCTTGGGTTTTACAACCACTGTTTTCAGATCGTTGTGCAAGGAAAAAAACATGAATAAGAGAGTTACCCTTGGCGAGGCCAACAAAACTGTTATATATTATAATTGTGCGCATTAGGCTTTCCAGGCACTGGTAAATAGGTATGCAGCCTTACTAAAAGATATTATGCTTTTCTAGCGTGGCCATCAATAATGGACATTAGGTACTTTAGGGAATGATCCACTGCTTGTAATTTTTTGTTGTGACTATCATGCAACTATATAGTTCTACATCATACACATAGGAAGGTTAGCACGTAAACAGTTTATATGGTACAGTATTAGAATGACTTGTTAGATTTCGTGTTGGATGCAATCAAAAGTAACAAGGGGTCTTAATCGACGGGCTGGCTTTTATGCAGCTTTTTTTATGTAAAATTGATTTTAATGGTAGTAAAATGTCGAAGGAACAATATTTCTTATTTTAATAAATTCATTTCAATATGATTATACGGGTCTAAATCTAAAAGTATTTGTAAGAACCAAACAAAAACATTTGTTAAACGTTTTTATATCGGAGAAGACAAATTTAGCGTTGGCAACATTTCAATTTGTAATTCTTGTAAAATCGCTGAAGTATTTTTCAAACTAAGACGAACGTGTAATCCAAAATAATTTTGTCGGATGTGACGTCACCATTACAACGGCGTTGGCACTTAAATGAAATTGAATCGTAAAAAAATACAATGGACTTTTTTTTCAATCAAAATGTAGTCAACATTTATACCATGCATTCACTACCAGATGCTTCATGCAAGCATCTTACAAAGAAGTTTTCACATCAAACTAGGATAAATATTTGCCAATACCCTCTAAAACGCATATAAAACTTGGCAGTTTGATCAATTGCCAAGTCATTAATATGTTTTTGAGGTTCAGTAATTTGAAATGGTTAAATACTTACTCTTTGTCCTTCACGAGCAGTTTTCCGATGAAGTCTTTAGCGTCTTCTGAAATTTCTGTGAAGGCTTCATCATCGAAGTCATATTTGGCGACTGTAACATTCGCCATGGTCTCTATATCTGTTTCTCCCATGAACGGTGAAAGTCCCGATAACCTGAAAGAGAGAGAAAGAGTATAAAAATAATTACATCTTTTTACACATAGGATTAGACCATTGCATGATAATGTTTTCCTAAGTCCATATTCGGATTCAAGCTTGGTATTCAAGGTGAATTCTTAAGCGAAGTACCATTCATTTGAATTTCCTAAAGGGTCAGCTAAACTAATTGATGTTTGTTTGTTCATTTACTGATTGATGTTTGACCACAAATTGCCCTGATGTGCCCTAGACACAAAGATAATGTAATTTGTTATACTTACAGAACATAACATATAACACCGACAGACCACATGTCGGTGCCGTAACCAATCTGGTCAAAGTTGACAACTTCGGGTGCTACGAACTCTGGTGTCCCGAAGAGTACTTGCAACTTCTTCTCAGGATCAAAGAATCGGGCAAGACCGAAGTCAATGATTTTGATTCTGTTGCCTGATTTGGTGAGGCAGAGGATATTTTCTGGCTGTGGAAGAAGGATTTGAACATTAGCATTGAACATTGGCATAGTAAGGAATACTTGGTAAAAAGGAGGAGACTTGGTGTAGCAACCCTAGTGCCACCTATCGTCAAGTAGTATAACTTTTTCGATAAACATCTACGTCATCAGCTGTCATATACTGTTCTACATAACGCTAACGAAATTTCAAAGATCGGTTGCAAGAATACTCTAATCTAAAATCTTAGGCATAACATCAGCATGGAGAGAGATATCTCTATTGCAGACTTTCCCACAGTAGCTAACTAACTAACAAATGCAGTTACAATAGGTAGGTATTCAATATGACCATGATGCAATCAACGAGTATAAATGGACGGAAATTCGATATTAAGTTACAATATCAATATCATGCTATATCAGCATTAGAACTTATCAAAAAATAAACAGCTACTTAGTAACCATCTGGTTACCATGAAATTGCTAAACGTGGCACTGAATTTTTCAATTCATGTGCTCTGCCTACCCCTTTTGGGAATACAGGCGTGAGAATATGTATGTATGTATGTACTTAGTAACTAGTTGACTGTGTTAAGAAGCGAAACAAAAATCACGAAAAAACGTACTTTGAGAATGAAATTGAGAAATTGGAATAGGAAAATAATATTGTGTCACGTTGGTAGTTCAAAGACAAGCGAATTACTCATTAAAATCTATTTAAGTGCGCTACAAATCCGTAATCATGGCTCATACCCAAAATAATTTAATACCAATTCATAGTTTTTACGTCATAACATTCTAAAATTAAATGGTATTTGTATTTTCGCATTTCAAAGACAGTCAACTGAAATAACGCGGGACATTGAGTTGAATAAACAGTAATGGCGGACAGACAATCATAAAACTCCCGCGCTTTGGGTTTCCGCCATTTTGATTAACGACTTGGACCTGGGCCATGCAATCAGAGTGCCACATTGTTGAGAACCGACGAGATTAGAATTTATTCTACATAATACATAAACATAACACAATGGCGGTCGTTACCATACCTTATTCAATATATCATTCGTCATATCACAACTGTCTTGTGACACTTACATGGCATGAATTAAATGTTCTATGAATGAAGGTATGAAATCGTGAATGACATCGTAAGATCGTATGATAAATCAGGAATAGAAATCATAACTTCAAAACCAGTTTAAATTTTAAATTTCGAGTTATCGCAACAAGTAATTCTTACATCCATCACATAGCCTCACGAATATCAAACACTAACACTATTACGAGTTACTACGTAATCAATTCATAGATGGCGCTAACCTTCATGTCCAGATGAAGAATGTTCTGTCGGTGCACGAACTCGATCCCTTCGCATATCTGACGCATAAAAACTGTGCAAGCCCGTTCTGTTAGCACAAAGTCTTCATCGATGACGCGCTCGAAAAGTTCGCCTCCTGTGATTCTGTGAAAAAAAAATCGAAAATTAAAACAAAGGAAAATGTATAAAATGTATAATGAGTCACTCTTACACGTTTTTTCTTCTATACATACATCACGCCTATATTCCCGAATGGGGTAGATAGAGCACGCGAAACGCTACACAGACAAAACCACAATTTCATGGCAACTTCTAGCATATTTTTTTTTAGTTTGTTCAGTTTGTTGGCAGGTATATAGTGACAAGTTGCTAGCCTGTTGCCTAAAATATAACTTCAGTTAACCTTTCCTTAGTGGCCTCTTACGACATCCATGAAATAAATAGACAGTCGTTATTCTAAATCCGACAACACACGGAACTTTTGATACGGAGCGGAATTTTCTATAATGTTTTGAAACTCTTTATTATGACTGACTAATTTGATGTTGTGTATGAAGTTCCCAATCACCGCTGGGCCCGCTCGGAAACTACAGCCGAAACTCTCTCATATTGAGAAACGGCCTGTGGTGGCTTTGCGATGTATTCAGGTTAAATTAAATAATTAATTATTTAGGGAAGTCAATACACCGCCCTTTTGGAAAAGCCTCACAAAACATTCGTTTGATTTTACAATTTATCTATATTTAATCTTTTATTAATGGATGGAGTTCGAAGCGCCATCTCTGGGCTGGGCCAATGTTTTCTTTTTCTGCTTGCACAGATCTGGGCGCGTTTCCCGCCAGCCAATGAATCAGTCTAGTTCGATTTATAAGAAAACTCGCGCGGATTCTACGTAAAAACGTGCGGGGCGGGTGCCAAAAAGTGTGGCGCTAAAATAAACCGGTAAATACTGCGAATGGTCGCCGGTGGGCCCCAAGGTCGCAGCGATAGGGTGACGAAGCTTTACAGGTTCTACGGAACATTTTCGTCCTTGTGTCAAAGGACGATTTTCAACAAACCGCCCGAATCCGATAGGATCCAATCTTTTGCATTTACAATATTAAATGAAGCACAGTTATTATAGGTTTTATGATCAGTTACGATTTTATACGATCGCGTGTTCTGAAACAGGTTTTAGATTGAGCTATTTGTATTAGGTTGTTTTCAACAACATAATCTCTATTTCATGTTTTCATGATGAATGTACTTACATACATACAATCAGGTCGGCATTCCCAAATGGGGCAGGCTGCCCAATTCACGTTCTGTGGCCACTTTCAGACCACATCTCTGACCACATCAATGAATGTGATGGCGCAAATGACGTGGTATGTGGATAATAGATGTTTTATTTCACTATTCTAAATTGTGTTGGTTTTTGGCTTTCAATCTATTATTAAATGTCCGCGGTCTTACCCAAAGCTTCGTCACCGTCGCCGAGTCATCGATACAAATGACTTTCTCCTGAGAAATTTGCCAGCGGCCGTTGTTTGCAAAAGACGCTGAATGTCATCTCACCTTGGAGCTGAATACCGTTATTTCGGTTTGGGATTAAATTACGACGTCGCTTTGGCAAAGGATCTGATTCCCAAAGCGATGTACAATTTTATAAAATGATACAACATCATTAGTGTACCTTTTTGAAATACTTAAGATCCAGAGTAAGACGAATCGCATCAATCTGTAAAGATATAACTCTTTCAAGATGGATTTTATTTCTAGGGGAGCAAATTACAAAGAAAGTTGGTAATTTTAAAGTTTCATCACTGACAAATAAATATTATCTGCTTAAAAAATGTAATATTGTTTGTAACCATTGTCACAGAATACGTAAATACTGTGTTCAGAAGATCCACTCTCGTGCCTACATGTTTGAAACAATAGAAATACGTAAATCCTCAGACGCATACATACTTAGTTGTAGCCACCTGCTAACTTCTAATGTAATATCAAAGTAAGATGCTTTTTGTAAATTAATCCTATCAGGTAATTAAGTACGAAAAGCCAATGCATTATTTAACTAATTAGTGATCTGTATTAAAACAACGATTGTTTAATTTCGAATGGTTATGGCTGCATTCATTCAATGGTCCTCCTAACCGGATTATGAAACGTCAACATGACGCGGGAACATCCGGGTAAATCTTCAATTCAGTGCACTGCAGTGCATTAATAAGTCCATTGGATGTTTATAATTATATGACGATAATTTAACCATTTAAAAATAATATGAAACAGTATTTGAGGCTAGGGCAGGGGTTCCCAAACTGTGCGCCGCGGAGCCCTGGTGCGCCGCAGAAAGTATTGAGGGGCGCCGCCGCGCCGTGAGTCGATTCCATTTTCATTTTTACACTCTCAACCTATACTACCATTATCTGAGCCTATTTGTACTGTGTCTTTTTCAAATACACAGGGTAGGGCGCTGTGACAAAATTCTAAACTTGTAAGTGCGCCGCGGGCTGAAAAAGATTGGGAACCCCTGGCCTAGGGCGATGTCATTTTTAAAACAGCGCCATCTAGGTAAAGTATACAAAAGCGTCCACTGCATTTGTCCGAGTTCAAAATAGGTTACGCAGACCATTGCATAGATAAGATATTGTTGATTTGTTGGTTACATCATCACGGCCCACGAACAATTAATCGATCGGGATCGTAAATTTTCGTTAAGTAAACTCTTAATGAAACATTTACTCAGCTTGTCGGTGGCATCGATTTCGCGTTTGCTCAGCAGTCGTAAATTTGTTAAAACAATGACTTTAATTATGTTGGTACGACTGTGGCGATCATTGTGCACAGGTGCTTTCGAAATTAAGAACTATCAGCCGAAGCGATCATCATTTATTTAAATTAAGAGAATAAACGGTTCGACTTTTAAAATTGCTTGGAAAGTTTCTGGCCAGCAACTGGCCATATAAGTTTGCTTTCTGCAAGTAATATGTGGAGATTACATCTTAATAATAATAATAGTATAAATATACCTATCTATATGTACTTAGTAGTGGAGGCAGTGGCGTAGCTAGGTAACCAAGGGCCCTGGGGCAAATAAAAAAAATGGGGCCCCACACCTATGTAAACTGATTATTGTGGCGTAGCTAGCATGGGTTGCTAAAACCCTAGAATTCGACAGAAACGGTTCGAGGGCACCCTGAGTTTGAGGGCCCCGGGGCACTGCCCCGCCTAGCCCCTTGGTAGCTACGCCACTGAGTGGAGGAACAAGACTATTGCTATTAAAAATAATGCCAATATTTTATTATTGTTTTTTTTTTAATGGCGTTTACTCTTGCATTTCTTGCTATAAATACCTAATACGCATAAAATAAAATATGAATTTAGATACGAATGTCATACCTAACGATAGAACTATGGGTAGTTAAGTAATTGTTTTTCTGCATACTCTTAAGTACACTCATTAATTTACGGTAATAATAGACGTTTCTCTTACGGTGACGTATCTATCCGTATTAACGGTTTACGAAATGTAATACCTTGACCTATTTTATATTAACTAGAACAGAATTACTGCCACATAAAACAGATCGGAAACTGCACCAAAACAACACACGTGCTTGCGTAAAACTAGTTTATGTCTTGATTTAAACAAATTCGAGCAATATTGGGAAACTGAACGACGCACAAAATGACAATTAACAAACACGTATCTAGTTACGCCTTGAGAAACGTCTCTAATTAAAACAAAAACGCCTGTCAGTTCCTCAAATTTTAAATTTAGAATGAACTTGAATGGAAGCTTTCGGAGTAAACAGCTGACTTCACCCTTGTTTATGGAGTTAGATTATGACGTCATACATACGCGGTTTCTGTCACTATTTTATATTTTGAGTCGGTTATGACGTCACGGAAGTTCAAAACATTTCAGACGCTTCAACGTCTAGTGGAAATCAGTTGTCAGTCAATACGAAGGGGCGTGGGACGTCGTGTTATAGATGCGGAGTACCTATCTATTAGTAACTCAGTATCAGAGATATTTTTGATAGTCTGGGTACAGACAAGACAGAGTGGGTGGCAAGACAAATTCTGTATAATTTTCTACACAAAACTTCGCTACCATTGTATGCGAAGCTACACGCATAAAGCATTAGCTATGTTGATGATGCTACAGTTTGTATGGAGAACATTACATGGTAGGTACAGTCTACGGCATCTAACTTGGCAAGGTTTTAGAGTAGTGGGGGTAATTTCGTACACCTACCACCAAAAAGATTTTTAAAACGACTTGTGCGCAACTGTTGATTTTTGGCAGGTTTGACGCCGCGGACTGTAGCGTGAGGTTAAGTTATTGCATTAATAATTTCCAGTTTACCTTTGGATTCCAAAGACAAATTCAAATTTTGTCCGTTGAAATTCCAAGTTAAAAAAAAAAAACAATTTTGGCCACGGCGTCAGTTTCGGCCAGAACCAAAACTTGTAAAGAGTCATATGCACGCTTTGATGAATAAATTGAATAAAACCAATAATTATTTACCTACGAGCTGTTACCCGCGACTTCGTCTGCGCAGAATAAGTATTTCGGATTGCGTGGCGTAGAATAGAACTAATATTATGGCATTAAAATTATCACACAAATAATTTTTGAATCGCATTTGACAAATATAACAGCTTTTTTAACAAACGTCAACGACGTCTGCCCGTGTTCGGGTCGCGCACTCAGCGACGCGTGACGTTTGCCCCGCGCATGCGCGCCTCTTCAACGGTTTTGACAGCGGACGCCAAAGCTCGGAAATGGTAATTTTACCCGACTTACTTGAGAATTATCGTCGTATATTGGATAATTCACAGAATATCATTACAATTTGTAGCCTATGTGTTATTCTGATGTATAAGCTACATTATTGTAAAGTGTCATTAAAATCCATTCAGTAGTTTTTGCGTGAAGGAGTAACAAACATCCATCCATCCATACATCCATCCATCCATCCATCCATACATCCATCCATCCATACTCACAAACTTTCACGTTTATAATATTAGTAAGATGGCAAACTGACAGGGTTTCAGATATAAAATTGGGTTTGTGGCAAGCCACCGCATGACAACTTGGCAAAAGTATGACAAACATACAATTATATAATCTCAAACGCTGCATTGGTAATAGGTGCCACTAATTTCTACGAATTGGCACGCTATCGGTTCCTGTAATGCGGGGTATATGTCATCGTTCACAAGCGATTGTACCTTGGATTGTAATCGATAGATTATTTCAGGAATGTCCAGTTGAACCAGTTGACTGTTGACCCAATGGTGGGTCTATAAGGCCGGTCACATACATTCGGAATTTTTCCGTTCGGAATCCCGAATCAGACTTTCCGAACGCAGTCAATCCATACAAAATCAATGGACCGCCACACACATTCGGAAAAATTCCGTTCGGAATTCCGAACGGAAAGCTTACGAATGTGTGTGGCGGTCCATAGATTTTGTATGGATTGACTGCGTTCGATTTTCCGATTCGGGATTCCGAATCAGAAAAATTCCGTATGTATGTGGCCGGCCTTAAAGATAGCTTCGTACTCCGAACCCCCATTGATATATTATATTTGTACATATGTTCTTAGAACTTCTTCCACAAACGTCAACTGTCAGTTCTACATCGCGCTAACGAAGTTTCGAAGATCGGTTGCATAAATACAACTTCTAACTTTCTCTCTGTGGACTTCGGTCCTCAGGGAAAGGCATGACATTTGCCTGGAGAGAGATCTGTATTGAAGACTTTCTCACATATACCTCAGCTGGTATTAGCATTAAGTTCCTTAAAGAAGGATTACCTTTTCCATAAGAGTCGTTAAAAGTCTGAGGACGAAATTAATTTGCACACAAATTAGAAGACCTAAGCAAACGCGTGACTAGAAGGTATCAGATATCTACCTACTTAACCCTTTTCATAACCTCTAACTAACCGGCTCATCTTGTACGTTGTAACCAAGCAGATTGTACCTTGTCAATCAATAGGTAAATCAAATGACACTATGACCCAATGACTTTAATCCTAGAAGTACCTACCTACTCAAACGATTTTTTTACAAACCATATGGCGGAGCATAGACAACAACCAGATTATATCTCGATCGCGTCCGTAACGACGCAGCGGCAAAATGGCGTCGCGCCAAAAATTCGCGCCGAAATCTGACGTCTCTTTATAAAGCCGCGTTTGTATGTACGATGTTGATGGAGCCGTTTTAATTTTGATAGCGTTTTTAATGTGGTTTTAATTTCACGCGCTGCACGATGGAACAATGACACGTTTATTATTTTGCTTCGGGGCTGACGTGGCTTTATTTTGGTTGGTTGTTTTTAATACGGCTTTAAACATCCTAACAATACGTGGAATTGATCTGCAGCGACCCATTGAAGGATTTTAATTATTTATGCACGAATGCATTCAAATGGATATCAATCAAATTATCTGCCGGCTTGATGGCACGACAGCAGAGTTGTTTACGAGATAGACTATACCTGTCACTGTCTAACTAGTGACGTCAGAAAGTGATAGCTAATCTATCCGAAACGAAGCGCGTGTTGCAGTGCTTAGATTAACCTACTGGAAGGCGATTTTAGCTGCACATCACGATTGGACACATTGGGTACACATACACATTTGACTTGTTTGATAATCAGCCCCAAGCATGGCACCAATGATCTAAATTTCGACAGATGAAGAAAAACACTAAACTATTTACCGTACAGATCAAGAACTTGCAATTATGAGTACCTATGAGTATATTTAAACTGGCGACGAGGATGACGTAAAAACAGGCAAAAGCTTACAAAATGGCAGCATAATGTTCGTGTTCAGTTTATCGTGATCTAATTTAAGATTCACAGATTCTCGCCTTGTAGGGGGCACTGCTGACGCCTGACGTTGCGAATCATCTCTTCGTCGCCGCATCAGAATGCGTCACTGATGTGCGTATAATTATATCTCTCGTATGAATGTTGTCTTTCACATAGCATCGGATTTTTATTTCGGAATACCATGTTGCTGAATTAAAATATTCATAGATCGGGACTATGTTCATAGGTACTTATACGTTGTAGGTTAGTTACTGGCTTTAGTAGGTATGTATGTTCCTACCCCCGTAAAAAAATCTGGAGAATATTTTTGTAAAATGAGTGTATTGAGTACACTTCTTTTCCAGTTTTATCATTGGATTCCTGACAAGAAATCAAGTCTTGTGCGTTAAAAGACTAATCTAAAATAGAACTTTATCCTTTAGATGTGAAGTCCATAGTAAATTGTAAAGTAAAATTAATTTGCCTTTATTTGCCATGGACAATTTAAACCATTTTATATTCCATACAAAGTCGAAATTGATTTTATTATTAGGTTAATCGCTTCGTATCCATAGGTACACCGTACTGGATTGTTGCCGTATCGTTGGACAGCGATAGTGACTTCCTTAATGAGCTGTCTGACCTATGTCTGAAGATACAAATAAAGATTGAGCGCCGCAATCATTTGTAACAGTTTTTTAGCCATATTGGCGCGACTTGATCTGTCTTGAGATAAACATAATCGACATAATCAATAACACAGGTTAGTCTTAGTCATCGTTATCGGAGACGATCTCTTCAGCCACTAACCCTGGTAACTAAATAAAACTAAACCATTGACGGTAGTTTCACCGAATAAGGATAATTCCAAGGAAAACTATTTCTAATAACAAGCCACGTTGAAGAACAAAAACTTGAAGCAGGTACAATTTCAACGGTCACTCAAGCGTCTAACCGCAACGAGATAGCCGAACTATTATATATTATTATAACTTAATACGGAAACATAACCCGTATTTCATTGCGATACAAGCTTGGGAATATGCGAACCGAAACCGTAACTGCGACCAATCTACGCATTTCAATTCGAATAAACGTATCAATAACCAGTGAAACGTGAAAATGCGCGTTTGAAATGTAAATATTTCGTTTCAGTTTTAATTCGCTGACGTCATTCGTCTGCAAGCCGTCCATCCAGCCAGCACTTGAAAAAGTGACGTCATTTCGAATCGTGATCCTGCGTTCCGAGAGGCGTTCCTTATTTGAATATTTAAGATGGCGTCATCGCTGTTAATAGTTTAAAAGTGAAATTCGCCGTAAATTAACGAACACGGAACACCTGTCGGCGCGACGGGGTGCTCGTCTGTCAACGACCGACCTAATTACACCTGGATTCCTGCCTATTAATATGATAACAAGAATACCCGGAGGCGGAAGATGTAGGCGTCTATTAATGTAAAGTCTGGAAGTGGTTTATTCAGATTTTAATCTTGTTACCAGTAAAGTAGAGGATTTTATTAATTACGAAATATTTTTTTACGTATGTACCTACTTATACCTACTTTAAATTTGTGCATTTGGATTATCTATTTCATGAAGCAATGCCATCAATCCGATCATCATTTGATAAACGAAAATGTTTTATATGAAGACGTTACGGCGGTTATCGCTTCCCTAATCAAATCGGTCATTACGTGATACTTTATTTCTTTTTTCACCGGCTATAACCATTCGGTTAATAGCTATTGCGAATCTACGGCTACTAATGGTCAATCTCGTAGCGTACTTACCACGACTAAAGAAAGGAGTGATAGTTCTTTGTTCTATTGTTGAGTGGATTCTATTAAAAGCGTCTAGTATGTTAGGCTACTCATTACCAGCGGAATGTTCTCAAGAATGTTTGACGCGAAAATAATTCCACAATTTTTGCGTGAGAATGGCCTTAACCTACATATTTAGTTTAAACAAAATCTTTGTTCCAGCGTGCCTTCGTGACTCATGCTTCGGGATCGTTTGGATCGGACATTGAATGAACGTACGAATTTAGAATGCATTCGAAATTCAAACAGCTATCCGTTGCGGTTGCCAACTGATTCTGGGAACAAAACTGCAACGATAACGACAAGCGACACGGGAAGAATCGTCTACATGCGATCGGCAACTGTTATCCCCTATCGTTTTAAGAAAGTTCCGATGTCGTTGAAGTTGTAATATCGTTTTACCGTTCGAATATATCGTCAGGTGATTCAGTACGGCGACATGTGTTCTGAGTATGTCCACTTGCTAGTTTATTAGTACTATAAATAAGTGAAGTCATTTATACGACGCATTAGTCAAGTCTTAGGAAAGTATTTGGGACGATTAACGTGTTTTACATTCTTGAGTAACAAGTACCATGGTCCAGGCAGTAATATTCCACCAACTGTCCAGCTGTCGTCTTTCCTTACCTGTCAGAAATGTTAGAAATCACAATTGGTTTTAATATGAGTATTCTTTTAACTCACTCTAAAAACTCACTTTAACTACTAAGGAATCCAACATATCGAGTGAAGTATTTAGCGCCAGGTACAAATGTTTAAACAACCAGGAATAACTCGCTGAAGAGGCGACGCAGGAATTCCAATCGTAAACAGGGATTGTGAAGATGTATGTTGGCAGGAAAAGATGGACGTATATTTAATGAAAATCATAATAAATAATATGTAATCCTGCCCTCAACACCTACAGATGTTGGCAAAGGACCATCACAAGATGAAAGAAGGGGCAAAAATGTCTGCACTCCTCATTAGAATCTTGCTGCGTCAAGATGATTTTGGATATCGAAATTCTGATCTGACACTTCTAGATTCATATTCATAACCTAACTTCATATTTTTGTTATCTGTGTACCTAACAGTCAAAGATTATGATTTCTGTATCACAATTGATATAATTCTTCCATATTGCGTTTTAATTTTTAAGTTGCTTTTATGCTATGATGTAATTTGTGTGGTGTCGGGTCTAGAATAACACCCCTCCATTTCTTCCGTGGATGTAGTAAGAGAAATGGGTTAAGGTATGCTTTAAGGGACCTGCTAGCAATTTGTTACTAATGTACCTACTATCTCTTACATCTGTTTTCAAAGCTAAAATTATGTTAGAAGTAGCTGCAAAGCGTAATAGCCATAATCATGGTTATGTCTGTAACGTTTCTGTCTACCCCTTTTGGGGCCATAGGCGTGATTGTGTGTAAAAAACTTGTAATGTATGAAATCAGTACTCACAGCTCCAACACGACGCACATGTATTTCCCCCACTCGTACGCATCGTACAGTTGTATGAGGCGCGGGTGGCGCAGACGCCTCATGACGTCCACTTCTCTCTCCACATTGCGTCGCTCGTCTCTTCTGCTCACTGACACCAGCTTCGCAGCCAGTTCAAGTCCCGTACTCTTTTCACGACACAGATACACTGTGCCGAACTTGCCTCTGTAAGAGTAATGGTTTAATCATAGAAGGAATAAAGTGTGACCCATGACAGTTCCTTGCGGTACATCTAATGCTTAGAGGGAAACTTTAAATATTTTTTTATAGCTGAATAGTGTTGAGAGTTCTTGGTGATATCTGGTATGTGAAGGAATGTATAAAACAAATAGCAAGGCCTAAAACAACAGTAATTATTGTAGAAATTTACATGGAAAGGCTTTATGCACAGTTTAACTTGGAACATAGGGGGCATTTTCACGTCATTTTCATAAACTTAAAGTTTTATTTCGATGAGGAACAAGTACTAAATTGAAATTTATAGCCACGTTGAAAGGTTGGTCCTTAATAATATCGATTAATTAATTATCTTTACAGTATTCCTAATACAACATAAGTGGTAGTATTAGATACAATTTTTAAATGCTTTCCATTGTCCTTTGTAATGTAACGTCATATACATATATGACGCTTATAAAAATCGTATGTTTTTTCTGAAAACATTGCATTTCACTTTCACGTCATACTATTTCTTTGTTACTAAACACTTTTAATAATATTATTTACGCATTATGTAGGCTAAAGCCCTCAGCAGACAATATTGTTATTCCACAGGTAGTCCCGATCGATAAGGATAACAAAAACCCCGCTAACACTGATTCACGGATATTAATAAATACAACATTAAATTAGTGTCACTTATCTTATCGGCCGATGAAGTGTTTGTAATGTTTGTTTCATTCTGAAGGGAAATATGGCAATATGTCGAAACTGCGTACCTAGCTCTGTTTGAGTATCTCATGATTCTCATGATAAGAATCAGATGGAGATGAAAAATGTTGATGATGTTAACAAAATTTTATATCAGGAAGTATACTTCCTGGATTAGGCGAATGCCTACACATAATGTAGGTACATAAGTTAGAAGTTAATAGGACAGAATAAATATTTTTTTACAAGGGCTTTCAGGTGCGAATACCCAACCACTGGTTAATTTCCGGCCACTCTGTATATCATCAAACTTCCGGAGTGGGGGGTCGTAACGTCACGCCGTGCTAAAATTTTTAGTACGAGCACCAATAAAATTGTCACTCGAAACTTCAGAGCACTGTATCCTCTTTATTTCTTGTTTATCAAATAAAAGAAAATATACGTGTTCAATATGTTTTGAAAATCTATCTGACGTTTTACTGTCTGACTAGTTTTTTTTGTCAACTACCTAATCGCTGTGTATGTAGTTTGTTTGTATGTATGTATGTATGAAACTCACCGGCCGATCTCCGAGAGCATTTCGTAGAAGTCGTTGACATCGGTGCTGCGTTTGATCGCGACATCCCGACACGGAAACGGTGGCTCTATCTCTGCAATAAAATAACGTATCTAATTAGCATTTGTGTTCATACATACATTCTATTTAGCGTGCTTAAATTGTTAAGATAGTCGTTTGTTTTACGTCAATTAGCGATCAAGACAAAAATAATGTGCCAATAGTATAAAACAAAATAATTATTACATGTTTATATCAATAACATTATTATGTATATCAAGGCGTAACCTACTGTGAATAATGAACTAGTTATGAGCATCTTCTACCTCAGCAGATACGGGTATAGAGGACCAAAAAGATCGTCTTAGGTTACTTCCCAATAATCGATCTACGGCGGTTTAGTTTACTAGAGATAGGAGGATTATGTATGTTATATTACTTTCTTATTTATAGCAAGTTAAACCCCAAATAGATTGAGTACCTATTGGGACAGGCTGTTAATGAAGAATTCAGGGAACACATTATTTAAAGTCATACTCGTTCTTTCGGATATGCCATTTGAAACGGGGGGAAATAGGATAGATTTCACATTCCCGTAGAGTACTAAAAACCTCTATCTAGAGCTCCAGTGATCATATTCTGTCAGTTGTAAATTTAATTTACTCAATAGTTTAGGAACAATAATAATATAAAGATTTCGACCAATACTTGTGAATGATGACATCGTGATGTCGTCGCGATACGTTAGGACTCGATCCAATACCCTGACGACATTACCTCAAACAAGTTATAACTTGTTTGTGTACGCTTAATACTAAGTAATAACAGACAGACGGTCGTATTCGTAATGACTAACTACCTCCCCCATAAACTGTCTGCGATGAGACTGCCGCAGGAAACCAGGTCACCGTGAGAAAGAATTTCATAAAGCCCACAGCAGACTCAAACATTCGTTCGTGAAAGTGTCATGAACTGCATTCTCGGGTCGTAAAATTTTACGATTTAGGCCTGGATTACGGTTACGTAAGGCCATGGTTGCAGAGCGTGGAATCCGGGTTTCGAAAGTTGTATAATTCCAATAATATTGTAAGATCGCCTGCGATAAACATTACGTTTTGTGCCCGTTTGGGCCTTTTGCGATGGCGTGGATACTGCTTCCCACGGCTTAAAAGTTTTTGAAGTAAGGTACCTGGGTCGAATATGGCCAGCCGAAAAATATGGCCATACCCCTACACAGCCATAACTATGGCGAGATCTGCAACTTTGTTTATATGCACTGTTACGTCTAAGTGTAAGTAATGATCAGGTGTCGCCACCATCTTCCCTGCGGCAACGATGTTTCTGCAATGGCAGTTGATAGAAACCACGTGTCACGGATGCAAATATTCACACATAAGTTTTAATGTTTTTTTGATTTCTGTTGACTTTTATCTAAAACTATGTAGTCTATTTTTGTCATTACTAATCGCAGATTATATGGGTATGTTTTTTTTAAGCTTACTTTTGTATAATTTTGTTTTTTAACTTTTAAGTGAAATGTGAGTACAACTGCAAATATGGCCACTATGTGGCCATATTAATCTTATTGGTTTTTGAGTTTCGGCAGCAGCTGGCCATATTAATCATATAGATATTTGTTTTCAGTCTTTCTCAATTTTATTTATTTCTTTCTCCTTACTTACCTTTATATAACTCCACAATACATATCAAAATAGACCTGAGGAACTAGGTTACTAATTACTAGTTAAAAATATTTTTTTTGTTCTTTTTATCCATTTTATGTAATTAATTAATTTAATTTATCGCACCAAGTCACGTGTGGTCTGAGGTTTAGAATTACACCTCTCCATTTCGTCTGTGAATATCACAAGAGGTTACTGAGGAAATGGGTTAAGCTATATTGTAGTCGATGGGCTAGCAACCTGTTAGTATTGTACCATTTATATCCAGCCTTACGCCCAAACTTGAAAGTGGCCCCAAAAGGTCTTAATAGTCATAGATTAGTCTATGTAAAGTTTTCTGTGATCTGTCTAACCCGTTTAGGAATACAAGCGTGGGGTTATGTATGTGTACAAAGGACTTACCCCTTACGTATAAAAATTACTTCTATGATCAATTCATACGGTTAATATGGCCCATCACCTGGCCATATTCACATACACTGTCGGAAATATGGCCATTTTCCCAACTTTCAAAAAATGAATTCCCAACCCTGACCTATTATATTCTAGATATTTTTGTGCCTGCCATTTATTACCTAAATAAACACATTATCGAATAAATAGGGATTTGTCACTTCCAGTATTATAGAAGTGCTTTATATTTAGTGTCAAACCTTAACGTGGCCATATTCGACCCAGGTACCTTAAAGTAAAGGGAATAAAGATCCAAAGAGAAAAAGAGTCCCAAATAAAAAGTTAGTGTTAAACACTACTAATTAGGAGACGAATTTACGTATAGAGCAGAGTTCTAGACTGAACGGTCTTGATCTGGGCAAGGGAAATATAATATCCTTCTCTCGTAAAATTTATCTGTTTAACATCGTTTTCTGAATGGTTCTGACAAAGCGAAAGATAAGACTCCATCAATCGTGACGCTGAGTTTGAAGTAAATAGTAAGTTTATTGAAATCTATTGTTATCGACACCGTATCTAGATCTCGAGTGGGTGCATTCCGCACTATGATGACTGATTTGAATCATGCTGACAAATTTTTACTGCGTGACTAAGAATAAAGTGTGTAGATGTCAAGATTTATCACAAATATTTTCAATTTCCGATTCCTGAAATAAAAGGTAGAAAATCTAGGCCCAGGGCATTTTTTTTTATCTAAAAAGTTAACAAATGGAGTCAAGATTAGAGAAACACCACTCCGTTTCTTTCATGGACGGGGTAAGAGGCGACTATGGATATAGGTTAACGTATGCTTTAGGCGAAAGGCTAGCAGGTTATAATTTTATTCTAAAGTTATGCTAAAAGTGGCTATGAGGCGTGAAATAGTCATAGTTTGGACTAAGTTACATTTCGTGGTCTCTGCCTGCCCCACTCGGAAATACAGGCGTGTTGTATGTATGTTTGTACGTATGTAAGGCCTTGTCTCATACTGTGTAATGTTACAAGTATGTATGCTTATGGAAAGCGCGCAAAACGTATAAACACGACCTCGTAGGACTGATTTAGTTGGATAATCTCCTTGTTTTATGCTAATAAACATGACTAACATTAATTCAGATAACTCAATGCCTGAACTCCGTCTGTGCGGTTAATTAGGTGCGTTAATTAGCTAAAAGTACGGATTAAACGTGCGATGACTTGGCAGCCGCACGAGACAAGTGCATGGATCGATAACCTTTGGTGCATCGTGTTTTGTCTGGGGCATTTGCAGCGCCTGAGTTCGGGGGCTTGTTACACAGTAGTGTAACAACAACTATTGCATTTCGTGTAACGCAATGGGGGATTATTATTATTATACTACTGTGACTGTGTATTAACCGAAGGCCGTGGCCTTCACCGGTTTGATATAGTTCATAAACATACATAAATTCAACGCATATGTTTCTAAAAAAAGTACACAAAGCTTGCGAAACTCTACGTAGACAAAATCGTGAACGTTTCCTGTTTCTTAGCCACTTGTAGCACAATTTTACGTTTCAAAGTAGATGAAAGATGTGTTTCGGTATGTGGTGTCGTGTTTGTAATTGTCCATCCCTTCTGAAGAGTAGCAAGTATGGAGTTAGGTTTACGTATGCGGTTTATCTTTGCTATTATATCTCTGTTATTCACTTTTAAAGCCTTTGTCCTAAAAAGTCATGTTTTTGTCTCTGAAAATCTGAGAAAATTTTTCGTCTGTTATAATTCTTTTTTTAAAGATAACCATCGTATTGTCCTGATTGTGTGACATATATTACAACACAATTACGCACAAATTATTGTCCAAGAACCCTACGATGTTTAAAAAATAATGAATTAATTATTGAATTAAGCTTCGGTGTAAATTCGGTCCCAATTAAATGTTACAGTTGAACGATCCGCGGGCGCCAGCCGCATGCGTGACGCGATCCCGAACTATGCGTTTGCGCATCTGCTATAGTATCCCAATTTGTATCCCCGACATAAAGCATCCCGGGTCGATTCCAAGAAAAGTGGCACCGGCAGGTTAAAGTGAATGCAAACATTTTTTTTTGCCTTTTGACCTTTATTGTTGAAAAATGACATTTTACATGTCTCCTTAGTAACATATTTGTTGGAGGGAACGAATTTGTTGTAAAAATGTAAGAGTTATGACGAATTGAAATTTTGACCAGACAGGTTAAAGTGAATCACATACAAAGAAATCAATAAATCATCCAGAACCTATAATTTTATTTACTTAACGAAGTGTTTAAATAGGTAATTGTATATACAAATTTAAGTGAGGTAAAAGAAAGAAAGTTGCTTGCTATTTACGGTACATGTCGCTTATTTTTTAAACTAATAACAACTGACTTTTAAATCTTTTTATCTTTTTTGTACCATGCAACACGTTTATTTGTTCAATTTGTGGCACCGATCGGCAGCATCCTGGCATATTGTCGGCTTCTACTTGGTTTAAATTACCAAAATTTAAATAGCCTGACCAACGACGGCAGGTTAAAGTGACTCAGACTGTAGTGAAAAAGAGACGTTTAAGGTTTTTTCTCAAAAACCGTTTATACAATCACAGTTTTATTTTCAGTATAGAAAGATATACCATAATACAAATTAAAAACGTTACAAGCAATACAAATCTCAATCAATATTATGAAATAACCAAGCCAGGTTAAAGTGAACATGCCTGTTACAAACACCAGATTTTGGACTTCGTAAGCTCGCCAACCACACACAGCAACGCTGTGTCCCCAAGAGTTCACTTTGGCGGCTAGCCCAATACTGACCGCGTGATTTGCGTCTGTTATGGTCAGGATATCATTTCACATGTGTGAGTGAGGTGCCTTACTGCGAACACACAGGTTACAGTGAAAATATCCCTGGACAAACTTTGAACGTGAAAATTTGTGCTTATAAATCATATGTTTAGCAAGTGCAGCATATAATCTATAATAAAACAGGCTGTTTTTTACATAAAATGATGATTTATGTAAATAAAACTACAAACGAATACTTTATAGAGCTAAATCTATAACAGTGTCACGTTTGGACAAGCCAGTTTACAGTGAATTAGGGTAGTATTCATTTTTTTTTAAATTAAGTATAAACATCTACATAAAAATAATGTTTGGGCCTCGATCAGGGTTGTTTATATCTACCAATAAAAAATTATAACATAACTGAAAATTGTATATTTAGCAGACATTCTATTCAAAAACAGAATTACAAGTTACGGTGCCACTTTTCTTGGAATCGACCCCCGCTGTAACCAAGCGTGAAAGAGAAAGACAAATCTCTACTAATATTATAAAGAGGAAAGATTTTTTTGTTTGTTTGTTTGTTTGTTCCGCTTTCACGCCGTAACTACTGAACCGATTGCTTTGAAATTTTGCAGACGTAAAGTTAGAAGTCTGGATCAAATAATAGAGTACTTTTTATACCGGAAAAAAATTGATGTCCCAAGGGAATGTTCGCTTTATACCGCAATATAACCGAATTCCACGCGGGCGAAGCCGCGGGCGGAAAGCTAGTGCTTTATAAAAGACTAACTGTTGCTATGTTGTAGAGGTTTATCGCAACCCCATAGGAACTACACATTTTTAGTTTTCGCCAAGGCGCGAAGTGAAACGCTGTGCTCCTAACGCCACGACGTGAGTCGGCTCTTAGATAATGCTTGTTTTTTTTTCGAATGGTGCTGTATTATTTTATTTAAATTAGGTATAAAATAACTTACACTACCTATAAATAAAGTAAACCTAGAAAAAATGTTGCAGCATTTTATATTTCAGTTCTTTCGCAATAACTTCGACGCACCATTTAACGTCGTGGCGTCACGGGCACTGACTTGCGATGACGTGATATGGCGTCTTTGGCGGTCAAAAGGTTAAATTATCTGCTACGGTTAAACGCTCTGTATGCTAAGGCCCCTGTATGTCATCAACAGCACGAAGCATCATACACACGATGATTTTTAATCAATTTTGACAGTTTCAGTGTCAGTTCGTGTTTCAGATTTTTGTTTTCAACTGTCAAATAAAAAACGATGTCGATTTTTGGTGCATTAGACAATAGCGCTGCGGATGACAACTACCTACTTACCCCATTTTCGCTGTCATATTCACGACACTTGTTAAACGCCAAAGTAGTTTTATGTCTAAAATAGCCAACAATTTAGAAATATAAAGTCTGTATAATAGTCGATATAAATGTGTAATGTGTAACACACATTATATTTCACTATGAACACAGGGAATCCTAGCACCAGTTGAATTCGTCTAAATATAGTCGCGGCCTTGCGTCTAAGTCCCCTACAGGAATGCGCTCGACACGTGTCTCACAGCATGTCTGTTGGTCTGTATGGCAGTAATTCGAACTGCTTGTTATATGCACACTCAGCTTTTTTTATCTATGATCATTATGTTGAAAATTTTACGGATTTTATAACTCACGTTTATTAAATCGAGTTTAAGGTATGTAGTCGTGTGCCGGTGTTAGTTCGTCGAGTACTAGCAGTCGCGCGAAGAGAGCGGTGGCGCGCAGTGCGCGTTTGGCAGCAGCAGCAGCCATCGCGGCTCCTAGATGAAGGGCTACGAATTAGCCCGAAACATGTCGAGCTAAACTCGATTTAATAAACGTGAGTTTTCCGTAAAATTTTCAACATGAGTGAGTCTCACGGTAGTTTGATGTTCTATGATCATTATAATGTTAGTCTTCAAACCTAGGGTCCATGCCGTCCATGGCCTAAAATTAAAACTTAAATTTTACTATTACTTTCACATGTCACGCATCTGTAATAGAGTAGGCCGAACATACGAGTTACGTAGTCTATACTACTACTATTTCACGCTTCGTAGCCACTTTTAGCGTGTTTTAGGTTTTAAGTCAGATAAAAAAAGGTATTGGTGACATGTTGCTAGCCTGGTCTCCTAAAGCTAAAGCATAGGTAGGACTACCTACCTAAACCTATTGTATCCTTTTATTCGCCTCTTGCGACATTCAGAGAGGAAATGAAGAGATGACATTTTAAGTACAATACTATACTGGGTATATACTGGGTACTAGATATCTCTTAATTTAGGGCCCATAAATCAAGCTAAGAATTAAATACACGTGGTTTTGCCTACATAACGATTTGTGTGCTCTGCCTACCTCGTTTGGGAATGAGGCGTGAAGTGTGTAAATGTAAATCTAATGAAGTCAAAAATAGTTTAGCACAGCACAAAATAAATTGCGTAAAAGCTGCAATTGACCTAGTCGGCGAAGTATCAAATACTTTACAATAGTACCTACCTATTTCCTCAGCTATTTTCTATTTTAAAAACGAAAACAACTATTGTTGCGAAACCTGGACTTTGCGACCGAGTAATAATTAATTATTCTGCAGACTGGCAAGTATGGCTTTAACACGTTTTTGAATTCGACAAAATATGTTGTAATGTCTACAATTTTCAAAACATTATACTCCGTTTTTTTTGGGTTGAGAATTTTAACTGTCAAATCCTTACACATTTTTGAGTAATCCCAAGATATCGGCGAAAATTATGGTGATGTTTGATTTAAGAACATTATAACAAACAATGTTAAGTGTATTTGCATAAATCATTTCCAGTTTTACTAATGAATTCCAGAGATAATTTCAAATTGTGTCCGTTGAAATTCTCAACCCAAAAAAAACGGAGTATAGGTGTAGATTGGCATGCGCATGTCGACTCGCTCGGGAAGTAGACTGTCATTTTCTGACGTCTCTAGTTAGACAGTGACAGGTATAGTCTATCTCGCGCATCTCTACTCGCGCCTTGTCCTAAGGGGGAACAATGGTAAACTAGGTAGACGGAGGAATCTGAACCCAAATCTGCAATCTGCTCAATTCCAGAATGCGAAGCATTATCGGCGAATACCAATTGCCTTGGAATCCTAAACTACCTACTTGTACCTGCTGATAACTACAAGACTGCAACTGCACCCTTATCATGTGTCTGTCAGTGACCCTACTCTACTACTACTACTATTACTACTATTAAATATGGAGAATTTTAACAGCTCTACTGTCTACTTTTTCTTCATCACAGATAAGAAATTGAGAAATGCAATTATCAAATTTTCAAATAATGACAAGTTCACATTAAGTATACCTAATGGTAGCTTTGGTACTTGAAACAATATCATAAGAATAAAAATTGATTTATGCACTACATTATAAGCCAACGAAAATCTGCACCAAATTGAATCTAAGTACCAATTAACTTTCGACAGTGGAGGCATATTAGTATTTTAGAATTGCAACAAACAAGCAACACAGCAACACTGCCTCTTTTACCACCATTTTCGGAATTAAAAATTTCGGAATTGTTGTGCGAAAAAATACAGGTACTTTAGCGGTCATCATCATTATCATCATTATCAGCCGATAGACGTCCACTGCTGGACATAGGCCTCCCCCAAGGATCTCCACAATGACCGGTCCTGCGGCTGCGCTGCCCACATCCAACGGCTTCCTGCAACTTGCACCAAGTCATCGGTCCAAGTTAGCCTTCACTTCTGGAAGAATTCTACATAAACTTGTTAACGCCGTTCTACCGAGTGGGTCACTGCTAACTTTATAAAAAAAATACACACGGGGTTTTTAGAAAACACCTATTAAAACTAATGGGTCCCCATTGGCTTTAAGCACGACTGTCTGTCTGTGGAATCCGTTTCGTAACCGACGCGCCGTATCGGAAGCTGTCATCATTCTCACCTCCTGTCGTCGGAATATGCGTTCAAAATAAAGACGAATTCCGGGCCGCTGCCAAACGGCGAGTGTTTTTGTTTATCTTAATTCCGAGTTAGTTTCACGAGGCATGAGGTTATAAGGACAGCTTACGATAATTATATCCGAGTTGCGAGGTACGAGGAGTTCTTTGTTTAAAATCCTACGCTATGGATATCGTGGTTGGCATGGGCTGGACGGAGCAAAGCGATCGTGATCCTGGGTGTCTCGGTAAAATGCCTTCGTGTTACTGACCAATCCCCAACTATCTTCAATAGTTTTATTGACTTCAAACGTGCTTGTTGGCTTAGTACAGCTTATCGGGAGTAGATATGGGTTAGACAGTGGCATGTAGTCTATCTCCCATGTAGCTCTCGCGCTTTTTTAAGCTAAGCCGGTTGTGCATGGATTTTCACTGTCATGATGTTACGCGATTTGTTTCGATTTCAAAGCAAAGGTTTTTGATCTGTTACATTTAAAGCGATCGTGATTCTGAGAGCGTTAAACAGTAGCGGTGTAAAATCACATTCAACAATATCGACAAAGTATAACTGCTTGAGAAAAGAAGGCATTTGCATTAGTCGTAAATAAGAACAATAGTTACGCACACGAACAATGGAATTTGGCTTCTAGAAATAAACCGATTGCACTCAAACATTCAAATCTACATACTTAAGCGTGTCAGTTGTTTCTAGACGTTTCCTTTTGTTCTAACCGAGACGAACCACGCAGTGTTCAAGCGCTTCGTTTCGTGGAAGATGAATGGATGTTAGAGTAGACCTAAGAGACTCAGAACTACTCGTAGATTTTAGAGTGCTTGCTATTTATGTTAGCCTAGTAGTAAGAAGAGGCGCGTGTGAAAATTCTGCTTGAAAATTATCATCTGCAGGGCTATTATTGAAACAAATATCTATTTCTATGACTTAACAGTCCTCGTGCGATTCATGTTATCATAAGGGTCTCACCAAACCAGTCGACGCCTTTTCGCCAAAATGCGGGTAGAAAAAGCTTTATGCCAACGCAATAAGGGCAAACAAGACGTGAAATGGCTCAGCCATTCTCGGTCGAACGAGCCGAGCCGATTGACGTCTTGTTCGCCCTTATTGCGTTGACATAAAGCTTTTTCTACCCGCATTTTGCCGAAAAGGCGTCGACTAATATGGGGAGACCCTAAGAGTATCTAGTTACGTATTTGAGACAATCACGAATTGGGTCGTCATTTGCCACTAAGTATTCGTACATAATTCATTCGTGTACATATTTCATGATTTATGAACACGGTTTGAAAATGAATTTGCCACGGCTAAGTTGTCACGGGCAATTTTATTGCAAGTGGTCACAATAAAACCGCCATTACACTGAGTTGTCCGACTCGTGCTCCGTGTGGCTGCAAAAGTGTAAAGAATATGGTTGTCCGACGCATTCGGCACAGCCTCACTTGGTGTCATCATCATCAGCCTATATACGTCCCACTGCAGGGCACAGGCCTCCTCTCAGTATGAGAGGGCTTGGGCGATAGTTCCCACGCGGGCCCAGTGCGGATTGGGAACTTCACACACAACGTTGAATTACTTCGTCGCTGTGTGTAGGTTTCCACACGATGTTTTCCTTCACCGAATAGCTCGTGATAAATATCAAATTTGATATCGCACATAAATTCCGAAAAATTCAGAGGTGCGAGCCCGGGGTTTGAACCCACGACCCTCTGCTTGAGAGGCCACAGTTACTTGGTGTCGGTGGACGTTTATTCATCATACAAACATCTGCCCTCGGGAATCGAACCCGGACTTTAAGCTTCGCAGTCAGGTCCTCTTACCATTGGCTTATCCGGCCCGCCATTTGAGGACTATAGTTGGGTTTGTTTGTTGTGTATTCCTTCGACTTGGCGGAGGTGCTTAAAATAAATCACACATTACATAGACTTAGCTCAAGGTCACGGTGAGGTAACTTATTGTTATAGACAATAACAATCCCCAATCCTGACTGTGGATACTTTTACGTGTTCCCCACGTACAAAGATAGTGAAACTACGTAGGTGTTTAAAAATAGTAGTACCAGAGGCGTTTCATTCATCTTTTAGCCATAATACGTCACGTGAACGGACGCGAACATTTGGGAGGCAGGGAATCTTCCGTACAAACCATTATTTTGAGCGTTGTTTTTGTAAACAGATTTTAAAAATATTCGTGGACAGGAAAATCAGGAAATCAACCACTTGTGGTTTACAAAATGATTGTGCTATAGGAAAATTGGTAATTTTTTGTAAAAAATATTTAATGTTTTGTCCTTGGTGCATTGGTTGTCCAGTTAATTGTTTTTTATTTATTGTTGTTTGTGAACTATAACAATAATAGGGATGATGACAGGGTTAAAAATATATCATTCTAATTAGTCCGTAAGTTAGATTATGGAAAAAAAATTGTCACATATTTTTTAGTTTATCAAATAATTAAACATCGACAAAGGTACAGATCATCAAACTTCCGGAGTGGGGGCTCGTGACGTCACGTTTGAGTAAAAACTGTACTCAAACGTGACGTGACGCGAAACTTTTAGGCTCTGTATTATCGTAATTTTTTGTCTGTCAAATAAAAGAAAAAAATAGTATTTTTTGGTGATCTATCTGACGGACTAAATAGTTTTTTGTAGTCATCTACCCAATAAAAAAAATGTCTGCCGTGTGGTGGCGGGTTTAAAATAACACCTCTTCATTTCTTCAGTTAATAAGTGTGTTAAAGTGGCTCAAAAATGTGACGAGTCATGGTTTTGTCTGTGTAACGTCTCGTCTGCTCTGCCTGCCGTTTGAGGACACAGGCGTGATGTTTGTGGTTATGGAAACAAAAGTAAGCGCCTTACCTCCAACAGGATCGGTTTCATCGACGTGTATCATATCTGATGATCTGTAAACAAAACGATAACCTGTTAATTATGTAATACACACAATATATCTACTTAGGTACATTGCTATTGTTTTTAAAAAAATAGATAAGTACTCGACAAAAATTTTGGTGTTCAGACACATTTAGCTACTAAATTACTTGTTACTCTATTAAAATACTAGGCTAGTCCGAACTAACCTGCCATTTAAGGCCTGGAGGGCATCGATGTATCTACGTGGGTATGCCCCTCTTCTTCCTTCCAATCATTAAGGGTACCCGCACAGTGCGGGCGTAAGCATTTTCCCATCGAAAAAAAGGCATAATATCCTTAATAGTTGATAATAATTCGGGGGTGGATTTCATAAACATACACATATGTATAAAACCCTGGAGAAGCAAGGTTAGTTTTAATCTTATTTATATTATTTTACTACGAGCTACTAGCGAGCGTTGCAGTAATTTTCTCAAAGTGTCGTCGGCAAGTGGGTCGTCCACATTTAGCGGCGCCAGCGCCATGTGCCCGCGTCTATCACGATTGTGGAATCTAACTCTTATCTCAAACAACTGCGCATTTCAGAAAGGTACCCTAACTTCTTAAAATAGAGTATGGTTTTGATAGCCATCGATTTTAAGATGCGAGGATGCTAAGTTAAGTTCACAAGTTTAAATCATATTTTATTTATTAGTATTGCGTAATTGTAAAAGTGTACTTATTGCTAGATGTTTGAGTTTAGTTTGGCATACTCTGGTTAAGAGATGTGATGTTTGGGAAGTTATTATCTTTCGGATGTCATATGTTTTGCATAGAGAACTAGCAAAGACTATACATGGGTAAGATACAATCGTAGGCAATAATGTAAGACATTCATTAGTTGATCTAAAGGTACTACAAGTGTAGGGTCAGCGTCAAAAGGAAGTGATAATTTTAGTATGGAATTTGACGTAACTCAGTACTAAAATTGTCAGTTACTTTTGACGCTGACTGTACAATTGTTTCTCCATTTGCTGTCACGGACACCATTCGAGATTAAAAAAAGATCTAAGGAACCTTTTCCAAAATTTGAACACTTACCAACTTAAGAAATGTAAAAAAACATGCATGATTTTTATGACGAACGTCAAGAGTTGAGGGAAAAAATAATTAGAAAGATGAATTCGAAACAAATGTAATTAAATAAGTGCCTATGAAACTAAAATTATTAAGATAAGTAGTATAGTACTTAGTAAATTTTATTGAAGTCTTGCATATTAAATATTAATTCATAAACTTCATAAGTTCTCATCGTAACAGGAAAAGTCTAAAATCCACGATAAGATAAACAAACGTAGTCATCATCAAACAAAGTCAGCCATTTAGACTTACATTTGTCTATGCGTCTTCCTAAATACACAAAGCGGACTCATCTTTGCAAATCACTGACACATCAACCAGAAATCAAACCACATGTCATGAGCGAATAAAAAATGTAGAACATCAATTTGGAACACATAACTGGCACTCTAGATTATAAAAAAAAAACAAAAAAAATGCCGCGATTTGTCTATGGTTTAAAAAAAGAACGGGATCGTCGGAGTAAGTGTTAAATGCGTACTGATCATCGAGGCGATGGGACAATAATATAAAAGCTAACGACACTTATTGGCATGGTTTCGCATTATACGGAACGCGGTGTCCGTCGCAGGGAGCCAACGAACGTCATATAAACGTATGCTAAACCACGCAATTCACACTTTTATAACACTCTTATGGCGCTGGTTGAAGGTTAAGTTTATCGTCAGTTGTTATAAGACTTTTTAAATTGCTCTGGCGGACTTATACGGGATGATAACCAAGGCATTGTTAAGCTTTATTAGGTTGTGTGATGTATGTTATTATGTATTTAAGTCTCCAGTCAAATGATACAGTCAGTGAACTGGAATTGGCAAAAAGCCGTTAGCTACTTGTGAGGACCATTTAAAAATAAATTTAACTTTTTGATACAGAGTTGAAGCTTAAATTTTATTCAAATGTTTAGAAGTTTATAATTAGTGGGGCACGAGTCCTTATTTGCTTCTTAATGGGCACAAATTGGTTTACACCGTTTAAATCCTGGGTGATTAATGCAATATGTATCAAATTAATTTAACATCTTATAATTTAACTACGAAATCCCTGTGATTCGAGCATTCATTATTAAAAGTAATTTACTTAGCTAACATAGACACTTAGACAGTTTAGACATGTTAATGACGTGTTTATAACATACACAACTTTGCTGTTTAATTAGCATTCGTAATTACGAGTACAGTTTTGCTGGGATTTTATACAAGTAAACATACGACTACATAGTATCATTGTTAAGTCAAAAAGTTGTTATAATTACATAACTTCCGACTTTCAGATAAGTTTAATATTAATTAATCATAATTTACGGAGAAAATGTTGTCACAATAAAGCTTTTGTTTTTTGTTTATGGAATCAGATTCGCGCGTTAATTGGGCGTTTTCACCCACACCAATTAACCGATTTGGGTAACACTGTAATTAAATTAAATGACATTTCATATTAGTTGTGGCAACACTGAGGCAAGGCGCTGATTGGATCAAAAGTTAAATGAAGAATGGTTGACCTAACTAAACTTAATAAATCCCAGTTAGCGGAAAAAAATTGGATGGCGAATGGGTGTAATGGTTTCAGCTCATTATTCTCTCAATATTTATCCAATGCACTCCAGCTAAGAAGATTTTGTCTAATTTTGAGTCTGTTCCTTGGATACATTAAGCCTCCTTGTGGCGACCCTTGCGAGGCTCATTTCGAAAAAGTCTAGTCATACAGAGGAGAAATACTAAATGCTGCCACTATCATTTTTCTTTTGTACATTATGCCAGAGATTTTTGATACTTAATATTTAATAAAACAGACCTGTATTTAACTAGGTAGGTATTTCAAATTTAAAAATTGCGGTGTTTTAAATTTAGGAGTCCTTGATGAAAATAAAATAAAAAAAAAACAGTTACAAAATTCTGCTTCTAATTTACTCAAGAGCATTCTAACCCTTTACTTTTTTTTCATCTGTCAAGAAAAGCTGCCGTATACTTTTTAATTCCATCCTCAAGCCAAGGCGTATTTTCGAAATGCCACAGTCGTCCGAATCGCTGTCAACCCGATAGTGAGGTCGTCGACACAGCCGCTTTCGAAACCCGTTTACACATAAAACTCGGCATAGGTATACTTATGTACCTATGATTATGTGTAACATGTATGTTCGTACGTAGTCTCATGGTTCCGTAGAGTAAAATGGAAATGTTTAGTCGGTTTTGTAAAACACATTTCGGAAAGTCCTATGAGAAAATTCTTGGTACTCCTGTCGACTTAGCAAAGGAAGGCGCGAGGCGAGACGCGCGCGAGATAGACCATATTTGTCACCAATGATGAACGGAGAACTGAAGTCTTAGGTATATCTAGCTGACCTCAAAGTTTCGGACTAGTCCTTAGATTCGTTTGACTCTTGTGATGTGTAAATAGAGCGGTGGCGTGCAGTATGCGTTTGGCAGCAGCCGCCGCAGCTCCTAGTTGAAGGGCTACAGACCAGCCCGAAATATGTCGAGCAAAACTCGATTTAAGACTTGATTTTTCGTACTTTTTATTGTCTGACACTAACTAGAGACGATATAACTATAATAGATAGAGAGATACAGATGTAGTGAGAAACTATTTTCCTTCGTAAATGTTCGGAAAAGTTCGTATTTATCGTTTTATTACTTAAAACAATTACAATTATTATTTAAAACTGGATATTTACCATATATTTTACGGAATGAATTCCCTTTAAAATGGGTACCGAAGCTATTTGAGAGAAAACGATAAATACGAACTTTTCCGGACATTTACGAAGGAAAATAGTTTCTCACTACATCTGTACGCGTCTAGCAAGTTTTTAAATACTTTTACCACGGAATAAGCTGTGCGCGAACTTAACCCCCCCCCTACTGTAATACTTTGCTTATAAATGTTACGGATTGCTTATAACAGGCGAGCAACCTGTCAACAATACCTCTCTCATCTATGTTCAAACCTGAAAGCTTGAAATTGTAACGAAACCTGGAATAGTAATGATTTCGTCCATGCAACCGTTTCGTACGCTCTGCCTACAATTTCGGAATAATGTATGCAGGCAAAAACTTTCCGCGAGACTCACTAGTGAAAAAAACCGGATCCACTAACGTCTTTCATACTGAGATTACCTCGACATGTTTCGGGCCAATTCGTGACCAATCATCTGTAGACTATCACTAATAGTGTTTGAGGAACCCTAATTTCTGCGTGGTCCAGCGCATTTTTTTGAACATCAATTACAATATAATCTATGTCGCCACTTCACTAGACAACAATATACTGTACGGATATGGTATCTACGTTTAAGGAGAGGCGAGTGACTCGTTTTTTTCTAAGCAAAGAAATATGGGGTTTGGTCATTTATCTTATTTTTTTGTCGGAGGCTATTTTTTATCGCTCTAGAGGTTTATCTTACGACATAGAAAGGCTTGAAGTTAGTTATGAGCCGAGTTCTTTGGAGGGATAACTATACGATGCAATACATGTACTTATGTATTTTTTCAAGATTTTTTTTTTCAAAACTAGTTCTTCACAGGAACTGCTATATTATAGCCTGAATTCTCAAATGGGGTACGCCAAAAGAAATGTGAAATAGACAAAAGCTAAGATTTCACGTTTCACAACCCCTATTAGCATCAATTTAGGTTTCAAGTTAGTAAAAGGGGTTTTGTAAAAATCTCTCGCTTAAAACCAATCTTAACCTATTTGCTTTAGTCGTCTCTTACGACATATCTACGGAAGTCACACGGATGTAATGTGGAATTATTCTAAACTCAGAGACCACAGGGGCAAAATTCTACTATTCTACTGTTAATTTTGTTAAACCAATCCTAATAACAAAGGTATTGCATTAATAATTGCTTAGGTCTTAGGTTTGTCGCTATTGGTATATATTTAACTAAGGCAACTGTTTAGTATAGTAGGTACAAGTGTCTTTTTCTTATAAATTAGATAAGTATATGTAGGTACTCAACAAAAAGACAGCTCTTTCACACTTCGAAGTTGTGCCAATTTGCATAATGGTGACTAAACTCTATTATAAGTTCAACAACCTTTGAAGGAACCGAATTCGGTAACCTTTTTCAAAGTAAGAATACATGTTAACAAAAGAAAGTCGTGTTTAACGTGTTTTCTATCTAAAGACGAAGTTAGCTGTATTCTAAGGCGTAGACCACATTGTGTGAGCGAGTGCGGCATAGCGATTTCGCTAATAATTGAAATTGAAATAGAAAAAAAAATCAGGCACTGGCCAAAATATGGACTTGGTATACTTACATCACACACGACATAATTGATTTAATAATTATTGCATAATAACAAGTGGATACATCATCATCATCATCAGCCTATATACGTCCCACTGCAGAGCACAGGCCTCCTCTCAGTATGAGAGGGCTTGGGCGATAGTTCCCACGCGGGCCCAGTGCGGATTGGGAACTTCACACACAACGTTGAATTACTTCGTCGCTATGTGTAGGTTTCCTCACGATGTTTTCCTTCACCGAATAGCTCGTGATAAATATCAAATTTGATATCGCACATAAATTCCGAAAAATTCAGAGGTGCGAGCCCTGGGTTTGAACCCACGACCCTCTGCTTGAGAGGCCACAGTTCGAACCGCTGGGCTATCACGGCTTTTTCAACACAAGTGGATACACTTCTTGTATATTCTTCTAGTTTATTAATACTTTAAGTTAAGTAAGAAAATTTATAAAACTCCCATCCCATCTTCAGATCCAGATGGACAACTATAAGTTCAACCCATTAAAACGCAAAAAAAATGGAATTATTCCAGACATCTTCGAGTCAGGGAATGGAGTATTTTCTCCTATTTTGAAATCGGTAAAAAAACTCTTTACGCGAATTTAATTTGTATTTCTACGTTTGTCGCGGTTTCTACGTAAGCACAGTATAAAACATTCTTAAATTAAGGACTGCGTAGCGAAGAAAACTATGCGAACCCGAGCCGGGTCGCTAGTTTTCAACAAACCGTCATGTCTTCTAACTAAACCCGTAATTTAGTCGGCCGGTTGTCATCCAGACGATCAATCTCGAGGAAGTGTGACGGAAGTGACCACTAATTATATCACCCTGGCTATGAGGAAGTGTATTCCTTAGTTTAAATTTGGAAGGCATTCTTTTTGTTGTCGAGGAAGCGCGATTTTTGAAGCCAAGGGAAACGTGTTTACACAATATGCTCATAGAAAACCTATTTTTGACAATTCGATTAAGTATGTCAAAATCTTTTTTACTGACTGTACTAAAAACTTTGGCTGAAGAAAAATCACAGGAAGTTCTTTTCGATCAAGCAAAATGTAGAGTCGATATTATATCCGAAGTAGAAGTACTTCACTGCAAATTTGATTTAAAACCAAGAATTTGTCTAGTATTTTCATCCCTGCTGAACTTATGCTCGTCTTAACTTATAAATATAAATGTAATTACATCTGTCTGTCTAAGTACCTTTTCACAAATTAACTGTTAAACCATTTTAGTCGAAATAGTCGGATACAGTTTCGCGGACGCGACAGAGACGCGAGAAAGTAAGCAATCATTTTATTATATCTAATTTAATACTTAATTGGCTGTACATTTTACTAATGGACCTCCACGGCTTCTTTCTTCTTTCTTTTACTAAAACAAAAGTGTTAACTGCGCCGGCTGTCAAACCTGTTAAAAAAAAAAACAAATACCGCCAGCATTTTTATGTAAATTACGGGATAGGCCACAGATAAAAAAGTACACCGAATTATTTATCGCTATTCCTACGCTCGAAAGGATCTTAGACAGATAGAAAGTAAAAATAACCCCGGTATTGTGTAACACGGAATATCGAATTTCTTCTTACGAAATAGTAAGTTAGTAACGAGTTATTTGACACTAGAGAACACGTTTGCTGCATTTTTATCGACTCGTGTTTCTCGATGGATTAACGATAACGCCAATAGGCATTTTGCATAATTTAAAGTGTCATTAAATACGGCTTTCCGGTCTTATTGGCTTCTTGTTAGCGTATTTGAGTTTGCAAGTTTCATTGCGAAGTTTTTAAGTGCATAAAGATAATTAGCATCGGCCATCATTAATATCTTTAAATACATCACATAACCGTGACCGTCACATATATAGCCGTGATAGCCCAGCGGTTCGAACTGTGGCCTCTCAAGCCGAGGGTCGTGGGTTCAAACCCCGGGCTCGCACCTCTGAATTTTTCGGAATTTATGTGCGATATCAAATTTGATATTTATCACGAGCTATTCGGTGAAGAAAAACATCGTGAGGAAACCTACACACAGCGACGAAGTAATTCAACGTTGTGTGTGAAGTTCCCAATCCGCACTGGGCCCGCGTGGGAACTATCGCCCAAGCCCTCTCATACTGAGAGGAGGCCTGTGCCCTGCAGTGGGACGTATATAGGCTGATGACGACATCACATAACGCCTATATTACCATTTGGGTGCATTGGATTTCGTATGGTTTTGATAAGTGTACTCGGACCTATTTTTTTTTTAATTTGAAAGTAACAGGTGTCTCTTTCATTTTATGTTTTTTTAGTCTTCATTATTATTTTATTAATAGGTAAATATTAGGCACATTTTATAATTCATGCTTAGACTAAATATAAATACATACATACACACATCACGCCTGTAATCCCGGATGGGGTAGGCAGAGCATAAAAAAAGCTACATAGACACTACCATAACTACGTTTAAATTGCGTAGCCATATCTAAGTTAAAAGGTACCTATCTACTTTAGTGACAGGTTGCTAGCCTGTCACCAAAAATGTTCCTTAATCTGTTTCTTTAGTTAACAAAATTAAACTTAATCTAAAAAGGACCGCATTGTTCTTTTGGAGAAGAATTCTTAAATTACTTCGTACTAAGATACTTGGTACTAAGGCAATGGTAATTTACTTTTGAATCGGTCGGCATGCTACCAGAATTTAAGTTTGCTTTCTTGATAAATAAAACAAAACAGCAACATTTCCGTATTCAAACTCTTAAGTTTATAATTTCCTGCATAAACTCTTATCTTCACGCCAACATTGGAACGAAATTACTTCTTATCAAAGACATAAAACTCGTTGCTTCAGATTATCACATAATCCGTATATTTTTGGTATCGCTTCTTTGTTTTACCTCCATTCATTAATGATTAGAACACTTGCCCAAACTCGTCAGTTTTAACAAGGTGCCAATTGATTCCTGACCCGACGAAGAACGTTGTCATAATAAACTCAATAAAGATTTCCTTTATCACGCACTGCAATGTCACTATGACGTTTATTGTGGTTCTGTGGGGGGTCAATAATATTGGTTTGGTAGTACCTATACTTATTTTTTATTAATAAGGTAAACAAATCACCATTCATTGTTGTTTCGATTTTTGTGTCGTCTAAATATGTACCAGGGCTCCACATGTTTTCCTTGTTTTTGTTAAATTTACACTTATCCTGAATGTCATGCATTGGGTATACTCGACTAGCCCTACCTGTCAGCCAGTTGAAAATGGTTAAATCTGGCGTTTGTGCAATGTCGGTTAAAATACATATACATAATATCCCCAAACGCAACCCCAAAGCGTTTATAGGCATTTTTGTAACATCTTTAAGTACATACATACATACATATTCTCACGCCTGTATTCCCAAGAGGGGTAGGCAGAGCACACAAATTCAAAAATTCAGTGCCACGTCTAGCAATTTCAGGATATCCAGATGGTTAAACGTGATATTGCAGTGACAGGTTGCTAGCCCATAGCCCACAATACACTGACCCTTTCCCAGAGTCGACTCTTACGACACCCACGGGAAGAATGGGGGAGGTGCTATTCTAACCCGGCACCACACGGGATACCCGGCACCACACGGGATGTACCTATGCACAAAATGTATGCAAAAAAAGTTTGAGTACTTATTTACTAAATAATACATTCCCCTGAAGCAGATATAAGTCCTGTAGGTACGAAAATTTTCTTCTATGCTAACTTACCTAACTGTACTGGTGACGGTACATTAGATAGCTATTCTTAACAACTACTCGTGATTTGTGAGCCGTTTCCCAAAACAATAGCGGATGTTGAATAGTATAGAAATTCCTTGTACCCCATTGATTGATGTTCAAGGCTAGTTTATGCAAGTTTTGTTTATCCTTAGGTACTTACTGCATCTTTATCACACGTAAGAATGTATTTTCTCTAAGCATTTATATTCTTTTGTTTTTGCTAACATTCTTTAGTGTTACCATGATAATGGAATTCCTATCTTTTGTGAAACAAGGGTAAGGATTTATAACGTTACAAGGAAGTTATGGCAATTTGCTGCTGAGTGCTGAGTGACCAAATTAGAAGTACCCGAAACTGATGAGAGAATGTATGTGGATGAAGCGAGAGAAGTACCTATGTGAGAACGAGAATAGGGCGTGATGGGGTGCATGCGGCGAATATAACGTTTTTGATTTTTTTTGCTGATGTAAATTGAAGTTTCAGGATAATTTCGCTGTCCCTTGTTTACTATATATATACACTATAGGTAAGAATTAAAAACGATTTCAATTGTCACATTTAATCATAAAAAACTACTTCCTACCCTAGTCCTCCAGGCTTGTTATTAGCAGTATGGAACTTTCAACAATCTTTATAGCAGCGTTTGGACTCCATTTTTATAATATCAATACCTTTTTATAGCATACATCACGCCTATATTATTTCTAAATGGAGTAGGCAGAGTATAGGAAACGTTACATAGTCAAAATCCGACTAGGGTCATTTCGCCGGTTCGCGTCCATCCCCCAATTCGCGTCCATTTTACGTATCTTCCTTTGAAAATCCTCGAAAATAAGTAAACTAACACACCAATCAAACAAAAAATATTTACCGCTACTACCTCAATGTATGAAGCACATGCACAAATTAACAAAAGATCCGTGCGTTAATACCAATACCGTCAAAAAAAATAGTTAGTTTCGGCTGTTGAACAAGGGAGCACTTCACGCGGGATATTTAGATAAAAAATAGCGTGCAGCGGTGCGTTCGATGGTTAATTTCTTATAGTTATCTGTGAATTTTAGGACACATAGCCGTTTCTAGACTTTGTTAATGAAAAAAGGAATAAGATTAATTATGACTGTGCTTATTTTTTTTTCATTTAACTGTTAAAATAAGGTGGACGCGAATTGATCCATCGGATTTACAAAACTTCCAGTTTGCGTCCACTGTGGACGCAAACTATACCCACAGACGGGAATGAGAAACCAATTTGCGTCCACCATTTTTGTTCAATACACTTGCTTGTAAAATAATTAAATATGCATTGTTTATTATAACTGTATTTTTTTTTTCAATTGGGCTATGTTTATAAATCGATTTTTAAAATAAAGGAGTAAATTCTTTGTTTTTTATTTTCTATTTAAGAGGAGTTTTTCTAAGACAAAAAATATGGAAAAGATAACATACTCTCTGTGTCTCAAAGGTTGGCTGTAAGAGATCCCTTAAGGGATAAGTCCGCGTTTGTACTTTACCGTTTTTCTTGAATTTTTTGTAAGACTTCTTATTTTGTAGAATAAAGTGTTTACTTACCTACTTAATTTAAAGAAAGTTAAGTGAAATTAAAGAGACGAGTGGATTTATAAGATAACATACATACAACATACCTAACATACTTATGTTCCCAAACGGGCTAGGCAGAGCATACGAAACGTGCTTACATAAATACATATTCTCACGCCTGTATTCCCATGAGGGGTAGGCAGAGTACATGAATTCAGAAAATTCAGTGCCACGTTTAGCTAAGTCAGGGTAAGCAGATGGTTAAACGTGATATTGCAGTGACAGGTTGCTAGCCCGTCGCCCACTATACACTAACCCTTTCCCAGAGTCGACACTTACGACACCTACGGGAAGAAAGGGGGAGGTGCTATTCTAACCCGGCACCACCAACACGGGGCGCGAAACGTGACATAGACAAAACCATGATTATGACTATTTCACGCTTTGCAGCCCCTTCTATCTAGCATAATTTTAGATTTGATAACAGGTGGAGGATGTATAACAGTGACAGGTTGCTAGCCTGTCGCTTAAGGCATACCTGAACCTTGTTGAAAATTTTACAGATAACTCACGTTTATTAGATCGATTTTAACTCGACATGTTTCCGGCTAATTCGTAGCCCTTTCATCTAAGAAGTCGCGCGAAGAGAGCGGAGGCACGCAGTGCGCGTTTGGCAGCAGCAGCCGCCGTGGCTCCTAGATGAAGGGCTACGAATTAGCCCGAAACATGTCGAGCTAAACACGATTTAATAAACGTGAATTATCCGTAAAATTTTCAACATGAGTGAGCCTCACGGTAGTTTAACATACCTGAACCTATTTTTTTTTATATTTGTAAGATACATAAATACAATACACATAACATGCAATGAAGATGCTATTACTAATACTGTAAAACATCATACTTACACCACGCTTTTAATCCCAAATGGGGCAGGCAGAGCACATGAAACGTTACATTGACAAAACAATGACTAAGTATTCACGTTTCGTGGCCACTTCTAGCATATATTTTTTTCGATTTTAAGGTGGCAGGTATAATAGTGACAGGATAGCCTGTCGCATAATTTTAAGTTCAATCAATGTTGAAAAGCATTATTTTTAAGTGTTTTTTTTATATAATGTCGATTTTTAATATTTAGTTACATTCTTCAATTTAATAATAAATAGTAAATAAATGAAGAAATTGTTAAAATACATTTTTTCTTGTCAAATACAAAAAAACACCCCTATATTCCTATTCAAAAGTGGTGGACGCAAACTGGTCCAGGGGTGGACGCGAACTGGATTTTGTGGACGCAAACTGGGTGAAACGCCTATTTCTGAAGTTTTTCTCTTTAATAAAAAACATACGATGTTTGGAACAAAACTAAAAATTGAATCTCAAAATCGACTAATATAATGATCATATGACATAAATACTTCGTAGAAATTAGTTATAGAACATTTTTATTTTTGCTTTCAAACTTGCCAACTGCACTAAATGGACGCGAACCGGCGAAATGACCCTATTTCAAGTTTCTATTTTTTATTCCCGTTTACCTAAATTACACGCGGGGAAGTGGTCGGCAATAAAATTGGCCATGCCATCGCATTGCTTTTTTCAGGTAAAAGAGATGCGCGAACTTACAATACCTTCCTTCTTTATGTCGAAAGTTACAGCCGTCGAAAGTAAAAATCAGGGAGGTAGGTAAGTTAAAATGTCAAGTTTCGCCGGTAAACATAGATTTTGTGTCTATGTTGACATTTTTTCTTAGTTTTCATTTTGTCTGAGACCTTAATTGTCATTACGTGACGAATCTGTTAACCTCCATTTGCATTTACGTATTTTTAATTGTTATGCTTTCTTATAAGTATAAGGTAGATTAACCATATTTGAAGAGTTATTCCAATATTATTCGTGTACCAATTCCAAAGTACAAACGTAACAAGAAAAGAAAGCAATCTTAATTCCTGTCCATTTCACGATGGATTATTTTGACACTTATGCGATTATTATTTCTGCCTATTCGTGATTCTGCACAATATTCTCCTCAAATTTGAAAATTGTGCAGAATTGCGAATAGCAAGAAACTATAATGGCTAAGTGTCGAATGATCCGTTTTACTCGGCTAAAGAAAGTTACTTCAAGAAATTAATAAAAGTTGTCGCTGACGTGTTACAGCAAGCTTTCGCCGGCGACCTAGTGCTTTCAGAAACAAGAACTTCCGCACACTCTATAAATAATACAAAAATATTACAGAAATTAAAGTAACATACTCGTGGCAAAAATAAAACACGGTTCCTGCTGGTCTTATAGCTAATGCCTTCAGCCGTAAAAGGAAATTAATCGCGAGACGAAATCTAAAAGGCAACGGCTAATCTCCATTCCGAATCAGAAACATAGTTAGTCAGCCACTAATCTTCGCACTATCTAATCAGTAAATAATATTTCCGAACCTAAAAATTTCCCAAAACGTGTCAACTTCGAAAGTAAAAGATGGGTAAAAAGCGTCTACTTACTGTCAATTTAACACAATGCACATCACAGACAACACCGGTTTTTTTTTCAAACTTTATGTTCCACAAAACACTGGCACTAAAGGTTTCGTAACGCACTCCCGAAAAAAAAAACAAAAAACAACAAGTTCTAATTTTAAATTTGTGCGCGTCTGTTGCCACCGCGAATGCTCAGTCGCGACTGAGCTCTGGTGGTCGCCGCCGCTTCTAATTTTATCGCTGCTAGTAACACGAGATAAAACAGTTCTTTATTGAGAGCCTTTATTCCACATGAAAAATCTGTCTGGAGTTATTTTATACGTTAGGACGAGTTCAGACCACCCAACTGAATTTAAATTCGAAGTAATTTAATAAGCCTGGGATGGTGAGGCACGACCGACGGAAGGTTGTAAACAAACTGAATGGAATGTTCAATCAATGGAACCACTCCAGTTGACTCATACCCTAAATGATGTAAAATATTCCTGTAGATGCCAATTAATTTGTATTTAATTATGGTGATTGGTACCGCCTACGTAATTCTAGTCAGTAGAAACATCTTCAGTGAATAGTAAACAATACTAAACCTGATTAGGCGAAGCGGGCAGTAGGAGTATTCCTATCTTTGATTCTACTAATTTATATGCCTTGTTCTTAGCAGGGACACTGAGTCTCCAATAGATTAATTAAAGAGGACTCTAAACCGCTTTTCAAAAAAATACTGGAAAGACCCTTAAAGATTGACGACGGTGTAGTAAATAGGTATAATTTAAATATCCAACTAGTTTTCTTTCTTGTGTCCTATTCATAAAGTCTTTCTATACTTAACTTATTTTATCTTGTTTCACGTCGTTTGCGGCATTGGTTGAATTATTCATTTGTCAAACTGCCTGCCTAATAAACATAGGGAACTACTGTCGGCTAAAAAAAATCTAGGTTTCTTTATTCTTTGCTCTGATGCGTCACAGCCTTATCCTTTTACATATTCTATGTAACAACTATTATGAAATATTGCCAGGTCTTTCTCATTATAACCTACCGTCTGACAGGCCTATAAGGCATGACTCAGTTCCCAGGCGCAGATTTATTTGTTATTTGTACGTGCACAGGTTTAAACCGTTGGGGCTGTCACAGACACATATGTTAAAATTGAAATTCAAAAAACGTGTGGACGTTGAACCTAGATTCTTTGGTCTTTGATATTTATTTTGGCACAAGTCTTTGCATAGTTATTGGTGGTGTCACGGAAATTGAAGTAGAAATTTTCTGGAAGAGTGTTTATATGAATATTTGCAAAAAAATAAATGAAGGTGGAAATGCGGAGAACAGAACGACAGATGGTAGTGCGATGGGTGAGATTGGTCCATGGATGACGGATCGACCACTTGTTGAAGGTGGTGGAGAGCTTAGGTGGATCTGTATCCACCTAATGCTAATGGAGAAAAAAGGACACATAACCAGAAATTAGGTTATTGATGTACAGATCTTGACAACTTGCGATATCATTTAGTGGACAATTTATAGATCTTCCCAATATTCAACCCATGTCAGATTTGGTCCTACTAAGTATCTAAAGATGAAAGAATGGCAAACAGTGGCAGTTATGAACAAGCACTAACCGTAAGTCGCAGTTGTTGAAAATCCATTCCCAATATTTATGAATATACTGCAAATACAGTTTAAATTGGTAAGTGCGACAGTGCAACATTCATATTGAAAAGTCTAAGTCTTAAATTGAGTTTAGCTCGACATGTTTCGGAGCAGCCGCCGCAATTCATAGATGAAGGGCTACAAATTAGGATAGAAATTACGAGGGTTTAAGAAGCGAGTTATAAATCTGTATTTTTCATTATTTGTGAGTCTCAAGGTAATTTCATGTTCAAGCAGCGCAACAATGTTTCTTACTAACTATGTACATGACAACGTGATAGCAACAGCAGGCCCAAAATTTACACATCCATTGTAACATTCCAATATATCAAGATTGGAACAATTAATTTATTATCTTTAATCACGTTATCGTCTTTTGTTCGTATTTTCTTCAAAGTCCGTCCTAAAATAGTGTGGCGCGGCGCAAGCGCAAGGAGAACCAACGTCGGGTGTGTCTCCGAGACGCGGACTCAAGGCTGGTAACATTGGCGAGCGTGGACACTTCACTCTATACTCTGTATATTTTATATTAGAAAATCGACGTGTAAAATTTTAAATTATCTGAAATAAAAAAAACTGATCCAATGACACTCATTCATTACTGTTCTCCCTTTTTTATTAAAAATATTATATTAGAAATTACAAAATATCTATCCTCCATGGAACAAAATACGTACGTACGTATTCGTATTCTCACGCCCATATTCCCATGAGGGGTAGGCAGAGCACACGAATTAAAAAACCCAGTGCCACGTTTAGCAAATTCAGGGTAACCAGATAGTTAAACGTGATATTGCGGTGACAGGTTGCTAGCCTATCGCCCACAATACACTAACCCTTTCCCAGAGTCGACTCTTACGACACCCACGGGAAGAAAGGGGGAGGTGCTATTCTAACCCGGCACCACACGGGTGGAACAAAATGTGATTAAGTATTATGAAATTGCTTGCCACTTGTAAATTATCGCATCTTGAGACTGTTAAGTGTTTAAATCTATTACTAGTCAATTACATTGACGTTTTCACTTGCGAGTTAATGAGTTTCCTTTAATTTTTATATAAAAAATAATGATTGCAAATGAAATCACAATTCGTAAATGGATAGTCATATCCATATTAAGTATATCGTTTGACATGACCACTGACCGCCTTTTAACATATTATAGCTCGTTTGTTTTTTTTTTTTTTAATGGCGTCTGTCCATTAGTGGTTGGACAATTTTGCCAGAGCTCGTTTGTTCACCAGACTGCGCGCCCGTGTGTCAGAGATTAGTCACTCGGCCTTCTAGTAAAAGATAACTCAACATTGCCTAGGCCGAATTAATTATACCCGCATAAAAACAGCGAAGCAGTGCAGCTAACCCGTGATCCGTTTTATGGAGGGTTCCTTGCAATAAGTTCAGTCGTAATGTCCATACATACTTACATAGGTACTTACATCACGCCTGTTTTCCCAAGTTGGGTAGCCCGACCATATTCTGAACGTTGCATAGTCATAATTCATAATCATGACTAGGTATTCCACGTTTATTAGCCACGTTTTGCACATGTTAATTTTAGGTTGAAACATTGAAGAAACAGGAATAATAGTGACAGGTTGCTAGTCTGCCGCCTAAAGCATACCTACCTTAACCTTGCTATATTTCCTTAGTAGTTGCAATGTCACTTGTAATTAAGTTTCTGAAGTTTCCGTCGTTTTACCATCTTCCACACACTTTGTATGGGAAACAAGAGAGGAAATTACAATTTTTTACGGAGTTTTTGGAATACTTTTAGTAAATATCCCATTAACGAAAGCGCACGTAATCGTCAATAGAAATAACGAAATGGCAAACATTTTAGGACATGCCGTCTAAACGAAATTGGCGCAACAGTGACTAGTTGTTTAGCCTATCATCTAAAAGTCTAAAATATGTACACCTAATCTAACCTAAAGAAGTATGCCAGGATCGTAGCAAGTGGAACAAAGTGGTCTCTGCCTACCCCTGTGGGAAAGAGGCGTGACTGTATGCATGTATGTATGTCATCTAACCTGCGACCTTAGTCGATTTTAAACTCATCTTCTCGAGAAACTGAAAGCATTCATACCTACTAATATTATAATTAAGAAAGTTTGTTTGTTTGTCCGTCTTTCACGGCTAAACGGAGCGATTTATTAACGTGATATTTGAGGTGAAGATAGTTAAAGGGATGGAGAGTGACATAGACTACTTTATGCCTCTCTATCACTCTCCCACTTCCCTAAAAACCTAGTGATAAATATAATTCTACCCGATACTGCTGCTACCTAAACTGATAAAGTTATTATTGAGTCCACCTCAGCGACGGAACCCTGAATCGTTTCCAGCATTACCAGTCCATGTTTGCATCTCACGTTAATGACGCAGAATGTAGATCTTTGCTTTTTGCATTGCTACACCATGTCTGTCTAATATCGGTATTCATTAAATCATTAAAAATAGTTCCAATTACAAAATACGTTGGAGTTAACTTTTTGTACCTTCACTATTACCTACCTATGTAGTTACTCGTAGCTTAGTTCTAATAACTTTTAATTAAATCATATAATCAAATATTATGTTATCTTTCAACAGATCTAAAATGGATAAACTCACGTCTTTACATAAGTTTGGCTCGGCATGTTTACCGTCGGTTCGTAGCTCATTATCAAGAACAATAACGCGTTGCGGCAGTTGTTAGATTCTCAATAAAAGCTGATCCGAAATATGTCGAACTAAACTATAAATGGACTCTTAAAGACATGGACTTGAGTTTAACCGTTATATTTCGTTGTAAAGTAGGTTTAGACATTAAGCACAGTCCCCGAAGTATAATTTAGCAAGATTTTAAGTATCTTTTTTTTTACGATGGGAAAATGCGTTACGCATACGACCGCGCCGTGGGGACGGCGCGGTGGTTATGTGGGACTTGTGGGAGTTGTGGGACTCTCCTCATCCCCGCCCTTCCGAGTGGAAGGAGAGGGAGGGGCATACCCACTAAAACCCATCGATGTCCTCCAGGCCTTGGTGCGACGACCACAGGTGCACTTGCGTGTTACTACCGTGACCGCCGCAGGCCCGCCCCGGCTCGTGGTGTTATGGTGCCGGAGCTCCCGCGCCAAAGAAGGGGGGTGACCGGGACACTTGGCCTCCCCCTCAAGCGATGGGCTGCTAAGTCGGCAGGGGTTCCCCAACCCCTGCCGTCAAGATTTTAAGTACCTAGTTTAAGTTCGCGCATCGCTTTTTCCAATCTTGCCACATTAAATGCCGGGGACTGTAGTGAGCTTTTGTGACTGTCCTTATGACTTATGAGTATTCGCCCCCGCTACTACTTCTCATTTCCCAAGGATGGTGAGGCACGGGGTTGTTGGTGCAGATCTAGCTCAGCGAACAGTTCTTTAGCTATTTCAGCTAGAATAATTAGGCCTGTACTTAAAATGCTGAAACTTACGATAACTGGTTCTCCATACATACATACAACATACAATCACGCCTGTATTCCCAAACGCTGCAGGCAGAACACGCAAAACGCTATATAGACAAAACGATGACTAAGTATTTCACGTTTTGTAGCCACTACTAGCATAACATTTTTTAGCTTTTGAGGTGGCAGGTACAATAGTGACAGGTTGCTAGCCTGTCGTCTAAAATATACCTTAACCTATGTCCTTAGTCACCTCTTACGACATCCACGGAAGAAATGGAGAGGTGTTATTCTATACCCGACACCACACGGAGTACTGGTTCTCCAGGAGGAGATAATTGGCTAGTAATAGCTTAAAACCATGTGATCCACATGCTAAGTTTGTCTTCCTTGTGGTATATTATATTAGGACGAATGAGTATAGCCCCGGCAAGTTTGATGGCAAGATTTTTCCAGCGGAGGTAAGTTCGCGCATCGAATTTTCCAAGTACAAGCGATGCACGAACCCCTACTACAAAAATTCTTGCCATCTAACTTACCAAAGACTTTAAGAGCGTGCAAACAAAATTCGGTGATTTTGATGATTTTCAAATGCTTTAGAAAGCTATAAATCCTTAAGTTTTTAAATAAAAACTACTGTAACATATAAATAAACTCTTTTTCTAGGGATTAACGGAAAAAAATATTTTATTAGCAACACAGATTTCTTTTACTGAGCCAATTTGTTGAAGGGTTTTCACAAAAATACGCGTCAGAGCTGTCTTTCACTTGAAAATTTTCCATTAAAATTTACCATAAACGATATAAACTTGTTATTATCTGTCACAATATAGTCTACTGGGGATTAACGGAGTAACATGAATCAAATTATTGGTTTTTATTATTCAAATATCATTTTACATAATTTCAAAGTTGAACCATTACTTTATTTTTTTTCTCATTGATTTTAATGTAATTACAAATGAAACAATTTTATTGTAAATTTACAGAATATGTTTAGTCTAACCATATTTTTTTCATGGCTAAATATGAGTTAGTTTATTTTTCACGATTTTTTAAACATTGGTCCAAAACCACTAAGGTCAGGTGGGGGAAGAGAAACGCAGGGATAAGAGGGCTCTACAGACCATAATCACTCATAACTCGACGAGTTATGGTCTGTGGTGCCTCTTACCCCTGCCCTGCCCCTGAATTTCTCTTCCCCCGCCTGATCTTATATTACGTTCGTAAAAAATGTGTGCGACCTCTTAACATACCGGCAACGTAGCAGCGGGATACATACCAAAGCTGTTTTTTTTTTAAATCTCTTGCATTACCTGTCTTGCAAATTTGGCATTCCACCCTCGTCTTAACCGAGTAACTCGTCCCAATAACACCTTTTAGCGGTCAGGTTTCTTTTATTTAGCAAGCTTTTAACCTGTTGAGTCATTAGGCCAAACACGTACAGTAACGGTGCGCGCCGGGCTTTGTTCCATGACTCACTAGCCTTTAGGCCATGCAGGCGACAGACTATCCGCGACGGACTTTTAGTCTGTGAAAATAGAACCTATGGAATTATATGCGGTAAAGCTCACGACGCGCAAAAAGTCTGGTGCACATTGCATACAATCCGGAACTTTTTGTGCGCCGCAGACTCGATCGCACAAAAAGTCTGTCACCTGCGCTGCCCCTTAGGTCGCACGTTCTGGTTTTGACCTTAGCTACTAATTTAGCAACTGCGGGTTTGTTTAGTGTTTATTTGGCTACCTATTTTTGATTACATTATTTTGATTAATCTACGTTTGACCATCTGGTTACCCTGAATTTGCTAAGCGTGGCACTGGATTTTTGAATTCATGTGCTCTGCCTACCCCTCCTGGGAATACAGGCGTGAGAATATGTATGTATGTATTTTTGATTAGAGTTAAGAAGGTTATTGAACGGTATTTTTTATTTGTCGGGAAGACTCCAATAGAGAGATTTCCCTCCAGGTAGATTGCCTGGGGACTGAAGTTAGCAAAGTGAAAGTTGGAATTTGTATTTATGCAACCGAGATCTTCGGAACTCGACACAGACAAAAAAAACTATTTCACGCTTCGTAGCCACTTCTGGCATAATTTTAGGTTTCTGAAACCATAATAGAAGAGGTATAACAGCAACAGGTTGCTAACCTGTCGCATAAAGCATATATAATCCTGTTTTCCTCAGTCGCCTCTTACCACTTCCACGGAAGAAATGGAGAGGTGTTATTCTAACCCGACACGACACGGGTAACTATAAATAGCTATACCTACATGTAAACGACTAAGTATATAATATAACTGCGACTAAATGCCGTTCAGGTAAACCGCAGAAAAAACGGGCGCTATCGATTTTAAAATATTGCATACATGATGAGTTGGATGACTCACTTGGATATATGTATGGCTTAGGTTAGTAGATATACAGTCTTGTGCCCTTACAGAGTGAATGTAGCACAACATTCGTAACAAACACGACATTCTGTAATAGTTTTTGTTTAAGGGGCCAAAACGCCAAAATGCGAAATATGTGAAGGCGGTCAAATCACGTAAAAACGTTGTCCTGTATGGTGTCAGGTTTAAACTTACGACATCCACGGAAGAAATGAAGAGGTATTATTCCAACCCGACACCACACGGGCCTCATTTTAAATTGATCATCAACGTCACAGCACGCCTCGTTATAACCATAATTAATTTTATAATAAAATATAATTAACTACAGTACAGTACGGTGTGTAAGCTGCCAAAATATGTTGAGGGGCTATTTTCATCCTATTGTTTATAATTTTAAGCGTCTAATGGCTCTAATTAATTGGCCGCGACGTGCCAAAAACGGCATCTTGCTTCCCGGGGCCTTCAAATGCGAAAATATTAGTGCAGCGCCCTAGCGCCACCTACCGTCGAATAGCCGAACTAAAGAAGCCGAAGTCAGGGCAGTGGGGAAGATCAAAACCTCTCAATTTCTTCCGTGGATATTGTAAGAGGCCACTAAGGAAATAGGTTAAGGTATATTTTAGGCGACAGGCTAGCAACCTGTCACTATTATACCTGCCATTTTAAAAATCCAAAAATTTGCTAGAAGTAGCCAGAAAGCGTGAAATAGTCAAGGTTTAGTGTAGTAGCGTTTAGTGTGCTCTGCCCACTCCATTTGGGAATACAGATAATGAATAATGAATTCAGAAATTGTAATAAAATAAGCCCTCATTTTTTCTCATTTTCACTACAAAATTTAAAGTCCCTCTTTATCACAATCTAAACCATGTTTAACCCAAGTATATGGTTGCCCTAAACCATAGTTTATTTGATTATAAACTCTACGGTAAAACTCGATGCTTTTGACGTGTTGCTCGAACCGTCGTTTGCTTTTGCCTTTCCCGAACGGACAGAATTAAAAAATCATCAACGACCCGTTGTCATGGCAACCAAAATGTAAACAGTGAGTGACTTCAGCAGTGTCAGTCGAGCGAAATAAAAATATTTTGTTTTACAGAGCGGAAGTTTGTTATTGTTTAATTTTAGGCTGCATTGTGCGTGTCAAGAAAATCAATCAAAGGTTTGTTTCGGTGACATCTTTAGTAAAACACTGTGAGGAACATCCCACGATCATTGCACGAAAACATTGATTCTACCTACGTGAGATAAAGTTCTCTATGCATTTACGATAAGTATCCATAGATTTACTTACTATTCCTCTATTCCTTTTCATACACACAACATGCCTGTTTTCCCAAATGGGGTAGGCAGAGCATAGGAAACGCTACGTAGGCAAAATCATGACTACTTCACGTTAAGTGGCCACTTTTAGATATAAAATAAAAGTATATATAAGGTAAAAGTACCAATGCTCGACGCCTTAACGCCCAGTAGATGACACCCATCTGTCACCTGTCTTACTATGACATAAAGTTGTTAGTGCCAAGTATTGGGTCAGTGTCGACCACAGGGAAGTTTACCTTACGTTACCCTAACCTATTTCTTTAGTCGCCACACACAGGTTCTTATCATATTGGTATTGTTTCAGCTGATCATCATGGATCTAAACCTGATGGACAAACTGCGTCTGTTGAACATTGACACAGAGCTTCGTCCACAAATCAAAATGAAGCCCATGAGTCGGTATTACTTCATCACTTCAGCAAACCCTGGGGAGCAGTTCTTCGTTTTCACTTCGACAGCAGCCTGGCTCATCAGGAAAACCGGTAAAGACTTTGAACAACCCAACGAAGAAGACGATCCTAACACTTTAATAGCTGCTATCATCGAAAGTCTACGAGAAAAACAAATAACAGTCGATTTTTCGTCACACAAACTCAAACAAGGCTTTGGAGATGAAGTTACTTACGTCCTAAACGTTCTAGCTGATGCAGCTATGAAAAAAGAAAACTTCGAATGGCAGAAACCGGTCGTTGATTTGCCTGACACTGAAGAATCTACAGACGACATCGATCAAGTAGAAGACGAAACTGAGATAACCTTAGACAAAGTTGAAGAAGAAATGGCGATCTATTCAGAAGAATCTGAGGGTGAGTTAAGCAATGAAGAGGAAAAAGAGACTAGTAACGTAGCAGACAAGGTTCACGACTGGGAAGCGTGGAAACTAGAACTGGAAAGAGTAGCTCCTGCTTTAAGGTTAAAAATAACAGCTGATGGAAGGGATTGGAGAGCACGCCACGCTCAAATGAGGAGTTACAGAGACGAGCTTTTTGACAGGTTCAAGACTACTGGAACCCAACTAAACAAACTACACGGAAACATCAGTTCGGCCCTGGATAAAATTAATGCGCGAGAAAACATTTTGAACGAGCAATTTGAACCTTTAGTGAAGGAATATGGCGCTCTTTTGGATGATTTGAGTAAAGTTACCAACGAGTATAAGGAAGTAAGCGTAGGAGTGACAGAAAGACAAGAAATGTTGAATGAATTAACAGCTAAAGTGGAAAATATAAAGCAGAGAACAGAATCTCGAGGGTCTTCAATGAACGACAACTCTCCTTTAGTCAGCGCTAAGAAGGCTGTTGCAAACCTGAAAAAGGACATACAGGAACTAGATTTCCAGATCATCGTATTGCTGTGGCTGTTAACAACTAAAGAAAATCCTAATAGCAATAATCTGTTAGGCAATGCAGAATCGAGAATGGCCAATAATGAGATATTTTAGTTTTTAAGGTTCTTGTTTAATTTGTACGAAATGAAACAAATGCGTAACGAGAAAAATATAACTTTAATAAAAATCAAAAATAAACTTAAAACATGCTTTGTTCTTTGTCCTTTGCCGTTACATTACCAGAAACGCATATAGGTATGCATTTTCGTGACTTTCGCCCAGTGCAAGTGCCCAGTTTCGCAGGCATTTGAATGCATAATTATGTGCGTTTGCGGCACCCGAAAGATGTCCGTCCGACCGAGAGGCAGCAGCGAATTAAGCAGTTTTGTAGATCGTAGTATAGAAAATAATTACAAAAACAAAACACCACTAAAAACCACCTTAAAATAAACTAAACTAATAAATATAAAACGTTTTGTAGTAACAAACACAAATCGGTGTAATGGTAGTACATTTACCATACTGCAAGAGTTTTACAACTACCGTCGAGTTTCGTTACTTCGCCTGTAATATCTATTTTCGCCTAAATTACAAAAGTTGATATTTACCTCCCCCTTTCTTCCCGTGGGTGTCGTAAGAGTCGACTCTGGGAAAGGGTTAGTGTGTTGTGGGCGATGGGCTAGCAACCTGTCACTGCAATATCACATGTAACCATCTGGTTACCCTGAAATTGCTAAACTTGGCACTGGATTTTTGAATTCATGTTCATTCATGGCAGAGCCTGCTACCCATCTTGGGAATACAGGCGTGAGAATATGTATGTATGTATGATATTTTCAAAATGTTTCTGGTCTAGGCCGAGCACAAGCCTACTAAATGGTAGGCATATTTTACGAATGGCAATATTCTGTGAATGATCTGCGGCTAAACGGACATTTTGTTAATATCAATTTTTGTAAATTTAGGCAAAATAGGTGTCACAGGCGAAGTAACGCAACTCGAAGGTACGCATTTGATGCACTGGTTTGGCACTAACTTGGTCAGAACATTGCATTTTTTCCGATAACGCGGCGGTTCAAGATCCATTGGCGAAACTAGTGGGGGTAATCGGCGCATCGGGGGCAACGCGGGGAGGTGAAGTGCGACTGATCTACCAATAACGTGTCGCCGTCCACCCCCTCGCTCCTCGGATACCGAATAGACCTAAAACTTGATTACTGCGCATACCCTTTCTACTTTTGCCGAACGATCTTAAACGAGGCCTCACTATGACATGAACTGTAATTAATAGGACCTATGATGGGTCAGGAATCAATTGGTTCGATGTCGTTATCTACTTTAGGGTCGATTCAACCAAATTAGAACATTATATTAGTCTAGGAACTTGTTGTTATCGAGTATTTTTTTATAATCTGAAAAAAGGGTGACTTACTCCAGGAATAAATTATATTCTCGTTTGGTTGAATCGACCCTATTAATTACTAAATGACAATGCGTCCTCCTTCATACGATATGGAACATTACAACTGATACCGCCGCGCTACTGCGCCGCGCCGCCCCGCTCTCAGTTAGAGCTTTACTCAAGAAAGGCTACTTTAGTAGAAATACTAGGATTACACCGTAAAATCATTTAAAAAATACAGTGCTAAAAATATATAAAATATTAAAAAGTGTAAAGGTTCGCTAGGGGCAATCCTTTTCATCAAACCCTCTTCAATAGGGTAGCTTCCGACGAAAGTAAACTTTTTAACGCCATCTGTTATTTGTTCATTGTAACTAATAGTTAACAAAGAATGTTTTCGGTTTTCGCATCGGGGTGAGCTTAAGAAATTCACTAATGGAGAGGTTTTTGTACCCGAGCTGTAAAAGAAATAGTATAAGTAGGTAATAGGTAATCCGAATTCATGTGCTCTACTGTCTACCCCTCTTGGGAATACAGGCGTGAGTATATGTATGTATGTAGGTAATCTGACAATGTAGAGCTTGACAACAAACTCGAAATGTTTTCGAACTTGAAAAATGTAGACACCTATACAGGGTGGCCGGAAATTGACCGTATACAGTGTGTTACCGGCGTGCGGGCATTTATTAAAACTGACGATAATGTATCAAATTAGCAATCATTTGCAAGTATTAGCATATCACAATTATTTCAAATAAAGCCACAAATGCAATTCTTCCGTTTTCTGAGTCTTCAATGTATGCGTAACTTAACTTCACTTAACTTCCAGTTAATACTAAGATGACATTAGATTTGTCATTTTGTGACAGAAACTTTACTGTACATTGCTTGCAATTAAACTTTTCTTAGAAAAGTAACGCAATTTGAAATTTGGTTTTTTAATGCAATTAAGTTAATGGGTAGATTAATAAACCGCATCTCTTAACACTGCTTCAAGAAATGCCCGCACGTCGGTAACACACTGTATATTAAATTGAACCAGTAGGTACGCATCTCATAAGTATGTATAGTATAAGGCAATACGCAAATAAAATCTGAAAATATTGCCCAGTCTTTTGTACTCCGGCTCTAACCGCGTAGCATCTCATTGACTAACGGAACTTGCATACGGGACGTATGGTAAATAAAATACAGACCTGGCAATGACCTGGAAAATGATGAAACATTTATCTTCTACAAGGTGAACAAAAATTATCAGGAAATATTTTACAGGGGTTTTCAGACTCGTATACTCCCTCTAGCTAAAATATTTAGGTACGGTCAATTTCCGGCCACGTGTCTGTGTGACTTGTCTATGTGTGCGTTGCTCGAGCACACTTGTATGGAGACTGACTTCTGTACCTACCTATCTGTTTCGTCAAGGGCCTGCGTGACGAGGTATTGTAAGTTATAACAAATATTATAACAAAAGACACTCACGTTCGTAGGATCGTACGTCTCCTCCGTCCGGGGGCTTTTTAAATTTGCTATCGCACTCAGTTTCAGCGTCTTTTCCTGTGAGGCCTTCACCTGGTACAGGACCCACTGGTAGTAGGCGATGGCGGACGTTAGGTACAGTATAAAGACGAGACTTACGAAATAGCTACGGAAGAGAGGAAAAACATCAGTTATTGCACTTTATCCCACAGTAACTATGCAGGTCAGGTAGAAAGTCTTCGTTTACATTTTAAAATCCATTCGTTCATCACCTTTATGCGATTCTGTTGGATTTTGCAAGCATCTGCGACATCTGCGAAGGAATATGCTTACATAAACATCACGCTCGTATTCTTATACAGTGGGCAGAGCACACGAACCGTTACTTAAATAAAAATATGACCGTTCAGGTTTCTTAGACACTTCTAGCAGAATTTTTAGGTATTTAGTTTGTAAACTTTGTATATTTATGCGTATACAATAAAGTATAGTTCATATTGAATTGGTACCTAATGTATTGGCTACATTTTTTATTTATTCAATAAAACTAAATTTAGGGAAATAGGTATTAAAGATTATGTATGTATTTTACTTTACATCGAGTACTAAAAATAAATACATTTTCTTCGTTATTAATATAGCAGCGAACTCTTCTCTTAATGGTTTCTATCATCTTCTGAACAGTGTTTTTGTCAATATTTTTGATGTGTTAATTCTACGTGGGTCGCAATGAATTAAGGTCTTTGACCATTTTACCACTTTTCTTCGACTTGCTTTTCATAATTGCCCAATAATTCTCGATTGGGCGAAACTGGGAGCAATTTGGCGGATTCAGATTGCGGGGAACATAATCCACGTTATTATTTTCGTACCACTCTAATACCTTCCTGGAGTAGTGGCAGCTAGCTAAATCTGGCTAAAACTTAACAGGAAGCCGGTGGTTACGAATGAAGAACAGAACACGTTTTTGCAGACACTCTTTCATATAAACATCCAACGTCATAGTTCCAGATGTCGCGAAGGCCTTGGTTTTAAGACCACAGCTACAGATTCCTTGCCAAATCATATGTTTTTTTGCAAATTTCTCCAAATTTATGAACTTGTATTTTTCGTCAACATTTCCCCTCGCATCAGCCAAGTAAAATTTTGAGCCAGGTAGTTGTTTGAAATCAAGTTTCACATGTTTCATCGTCCATCAAAAAGCACCCTTTGAATTTGGTCAAAACTTTGTCGTACAACAAAACTCAATTCATGTTTAAATTCAATTCTTCTTCTTCTAGTTTTAAGTTTCCGGGGTCGCACTGAAAATCAGCGTTGCGGCTTGCCGCAATATTATGCTGAGTGCGGCCCTTTTGGCGCTATTTGGCACGGAAGTGGCATTCCCCTTTTTAAGTTATTATTATTTATTTATTTAGGATAATTTATGTATTTTAGATAAGTTCATTATTATGTCTGTGTCAAATTGTTGTCAATAAATGTCTTTCTTTCTTTCTTTCTTTCTTTCTTTCAACAATCGAGCTCGATTTTTAGCTAGTACGTTCTGCTTCATGGTACGATTTGGCTTTTTAATAGCTCGATACCTCTTGTAGCTCGCTCGAAGACGAATACGTCTCACAGTACTGCGACATTTCTTGAACTAACGGGATCAGTCATAATCAGAGAGGCCTGGGTTTTTTAAATAGTTTTCAACACGTTTTTCTTCAGTTCTGCATCCTTGGTACCAGATTCACGTTTGACCTGTGCCTTCCTATCGAAGGACAAGGCATCCTTGTACCGTTTTATAACCCTACAAATTGAACTTTTGTGGAGATTCAGTGCCTTAGCTACCTTTGATCCAGATCATGAAGGATTTTCCGTGAATTTGTTCGCCATCAGTTTTCTCACTTTGACTTCCATTACAGAAAACTTTCAAATAAATTGAGCAAGATCTACAAAATACCCACAATTAAAACATCGAAATATTGTCAACAAATTGTAATTGTCACTTTTGAATTTAGAACATAGGTTTTTTTTTATCAGATTTTTTTGTTTGTGCCAATTCTATATGAACTATACTTTAGACTAAGGGTGCGTCCAGATCTGATGGATGTGCCGCATGTGCGCACTGCTCGCACGCAACATAAGGCGCAGCGGAGACGACAGAGTTTTGTGCGATCGAGTCTGCGCAGCAATAAATTCTCTGAATGGCGCGCTGACAGTTTCCACGAAACTCTGAATGGAAATTCCTGGAATCTGTCAGCGCGCCATTCAGAGAATTTATTGCTCCACAGACTCGATCGCACAAAACACTGTCGTCTCCGCTGCGCCTAAGGGCCTACGCTAGTTGACGCGTACTACCCCCGCGACGTACGCCCGCCTAACAAGACATTGTACGAACACCGCCAACTGGCGCGGGCGCATGCGACGGACTATAACGCGCGGCGGGCGGCAGAGTGTACACGCTCACAGACTATTCATAATATGTACTGGCCGCGCTAACGCCTAGATCATCATCCGGTCTGGACTTACTCTTACTGGTATAATTAACGCATTCACTACCACCTCTGAGAGACAAACCTTCTCCAAGTGCCGCGAATGCACACGTGCGTAAAAACGCGCTTTATATTATTATTATTAACAGCGGCACTGGCCATCTAGGGAGACGTGTCGACCGCGGCAGTTGTGCAAACGTTCCGCTGGCAGCGCGGACTTAGTTTCCATACCATTTTGCGATAACTCGCAGACGAAATCTTTATCGACTCTACGACGTCTATCATCATTTTCAATACACTAGACGCTCTGGAACAAAGTCGCGTAACGCATAGGTACATCGTTTGTGGCTGTGAATGCGTTAATCCATATTGCGAAACTCTGATTGGAAATAAGTCCTGCACTAACCTTTTTTTAGATGAAAGCATGATGACCTGCAATTTAATTCAACCAATCTGCGTTTAAAATAATTATTTCCAAAAAATATTAGTAGGATCCCTATCACGTCAGAACATTCCTTTTGTCAGAAAACAGACAGATTTCTAGAATTTTCAAATTTTGACATCTTCTTAAAAGTTTTACACATCAACGACAGAGGGTTATTTGTTTCGTCTATGCTATCCGATGCTGAGGGCTATATTCATTGATGTAAGAAGGTCCTATCGGCCCTTAACATGATAGCGCACTTGGGAAATGTTCGTTTATTAATATAAACCATATCACAAAGTCATAGAGTCATTTTTCCGTGAAACCCTACATAGAGGCAAGTTGAGGACAGGTGAGCCTGCAACAAGGGAGCACATCAAGAAGCTTATACTCAAACTGGAGATTGCATATAGAAGAAAAAAGTGAAGCCCAAAAAATTGACCTTGAATGACGTCACT
>BHDV01009367.1:35629-127173 GCA_005406045.1 Adoxophyes honmai | reverse complement strand
TTTAGTAAATACGTACATAAACAGAAGTTTCCTTTCAGGATAAAGCTAATTTGAAGTCGGTTTTTTTTTGTTTAAAATTATTTGTCCTAAAAATGTTTGGCCGAGATTGTTTGGCATACCTACTGTTGAATTGCATACTACTCGTTTGTCCTAATAATCTTTGTGCATAATCTTTTAAAGCCCTAAAGAATGTTTGTTCTACTATTAAGAACTCTAAATTTTAATTACCTAATAAAGCATAATATTCCTAACATGGATTGTCCTAACGCGTTCTAAATTAAGGAAGGTTAGATTTCGGTCAGGTTAGGTACTATCAATCTAGGTGGTTCTGTCGTTTCGCTCGCTCGTTATGACGCTTCGTCCGCCGCTACCGCGGCAGCGCGGCACGCTCGCAGCGCTCGCTCGGCTCGCGTGCTGTAGGGTCGCTTCGCTCGTCGTCGTACCTAACCTGACTGAAATCTGACCTGCCTTAATTTAGAACACGTCAGGATAATCCATGTTATGATTATGAATATTATGATTTAGCTAGGTAATTAGAATTTAGAGATTTTAGAGTAATCAATAGTAGGACAAACATTTTTAGGACTTTTAAAGAGTATGCGCAAAAAATATTAGAACAAACGAGTAATATGGAATTCAACAGTATGCCAAACATTCTCTGCCAAACATTTTTAGGACAAAAAACGTTATGCGATACGAAGGGCACCCATTACTTATTACTAAACTTGAATAAGGTTTTTGACAAATTTTTAAACATATTTTAATTAATTCTTCATTATGTAATCAACACGAAATATTAGTCTTTCCGGATTCTTGTCTGTATTAATAAAGAAAACAAATATTAAAGTTCAAATACCCAAACTCGCGCCATAAACGCTGTTTAGAAAATGGAGTTAATCGCATAACATCTGTGACGTCACAGGCAGGTAAACAAAGGTGACAATCTGTGAAGCTGAATTATCAATATTAAATTTATCAGTGAAAATGGTATAAAAATGGTGTGCAGGGCCGGAATGTAAAAGTACATATTATTATGTAGGTACATACACTGCAGTTTTACATTTTTAAATTCAGCAGCATAGTAATCCGCACTATTGTTGAAAAATACTGCAACCATAAATGCGTCTTTTTCAGGTAGATTGCTGTTATCAGCACGGACATAATTGGACTCCATCATTGCAAATAAGCTTTACGAATAGAAATTAAGTAGTCAGGAATTATGAAAATAAATTAAGAAAGATCAATAAAACACTTTAAACACCTCAACGCCGTACAAATCCCGCTTTAGGCTTGAAACCACTAAACTTCATAATACCTTGGTTCACAATATTAAGCACCAAAGACTCATAATACCTAAATGTTAAATTGTCTCATTCCTGTAATGAACAAAATAACGCCGAAAAAGGCCGAATCTCAAAACAAAACAATAGAGTTAGGTAGTTTAGTTCATTATAAGAATGAGACTATTTGACATTTAAGTATTATGAACCTCGTGTGGGGCCAGGTTAGAATAGCACCTCCCCCTTTCTTCCCGTGGGTGTCGTAAGAGTCGACTCTGGGAAAGGGTTAGTGTATCGTTAGCGATGGGCTAGCAACGTGTCACTGCAATATCACGTTTAACCATCTGGTTACCCTGAAATTGCTAAACGTGGCACTGGATGTGATTCATGTGCTCTGCCTACCCCTCTTGGGAATACAGGCGTGAGAATATGTATGTATGTAGGTATACATATATGTATGTACGGATTATTCGGACGTCATGCCATTATTGTTTTTCCCTATTCGCGATTCCACACAATATTGATACCACACTGTCGTCTTTCTTCACATGCGTTTCTCTTCACAGTCATGGTTTCTACACAATTTTGTTTCTGCCTACTCGCGATTCCGCACAAAATTGATACTACACAACCGACTTTCAGCACATTCGTTACCCTTCACAGTCATGGTTTCTACACAATCTTGTTTCCGCCTACTCGCGATTCCGCCCAATATTCATAATACACAATCGCCTTTTATCACATGCGCTAATCTTCACAGTCATTACGTCTACACATACACTGTTAGGATGACCACAAATTATAGTTGTGTAGACCTTATAATGGATACATCGTTGGCGCGTTATTTTTTTGTTTTAATTCGTAGGTTACCCCTTCTTGCAGTTTTTTTAGCCTTTTTGTCTAATTTCTTTTCGTTATTCATGAATTTCATGATTTTCATCTTATCAAAGTGAAATCCATATTATTGCGTGCGTCGGAGTTGGGCAATAGGTAGGTACTGATGTCATTTTATCTTTTGTTATAACACCATGCAATAAAACACTGATTTTATTCTAAGAAATTTTAATTTCGTTAAACAAAACTTACATTCGAATAAATGTCTACTAGTTTGAAATAGTAATTTCAAAATGCAATAAAAATGGCACAAAATAAAAATATAATTTTTACCTTAAATTTATCAAATTAATTCAACTCATTTCATTGCTATTGTCATGATTTAAAATAATGAAGATTTAATCATGTTTTTTTTCATTAAAATGGTGGGATCGTAATCGTTAAAAATAAGTAGCTACTATAGGTAGGTATTTAGTTTTAAAACATTCACAAAGGTATGAATACCTCATGTTATGTTATGTATAACTAAACTAAGTAATTAAGACCTAAAATAAAATAAAAAAGTCATAAGTTTAGCATACATATTTGAATAATATTGCTATGATAAATTACAAAAAAAGACGCAATCTAACAAAATAACATTAATGACAAAAAAGGCGCACATCATCTTTTACCTACAACTAGGTACAACCACTATACCAAATAGACGTCTTAAATCCGCTACATCTTCTGACGCCATGTTGACACTGATTAAAAATAAAAACTTAAAAAAACTTAATTAATTTCCGTTTCCCCAGTCCACTGTCTCGACTGCGAAGGCTGTTGCTGTGTCGATGTCTGTGGCAGACCAACAGTCTCATCGTAAGGCTGGGCTTCGTACCCTTGGGGTTCATAACCCTCAGTCTGATACGGCTGGATTGGCGGCGGAGGAGGTGGGTACGGCTGTCCATAAGTAAACGGAACGTTGCTGTCTTCCACAATCTTCACCGGCTCCGTGGGAAGGGGACTGTCTTCTGCTGACACGTCTTTCTTGTAAGGGATGCTCTCGTCGTCAGAATTGATCCTGACGGATTCGTCGGGGTCGATAGGGCGGGTCCTGGGGAGAGGTAGTGTTAATTAGGTGAAGAATTAGTTGGAGTTGTGCTTTCTGCTGGTGCCTTTTTTCTATAAGCAAAAGAGGATAGTTAAAACGGGGAAGGAAGTGGTTATTAGTTATTTCTATACTGCCTACTTCAGTAAAGAATCAAGTAGCCTCTGCAATATTGATTTCAAACAACTCTACAGTATTCTAGGACTTAATCGAAATCTTAGATCGCAAGACCATTTCATTAGGTTCAAAATCATAAGTACCTATTTAGGTTCCTCCGGTTAAATGTACTCCTATTCACATACTTAGCAGTTGTGGCGACGCCGGTGCCACCTATCATCGAATAGTAGAAGAAGTTGTTCTTCGACAAATGTCAACTACACGTCATCAGCTGTTAAAAATCGCGGTTACTAAATTACGAAGATTGGTTGCATGAATACAACTTCCAAGTTCTCTTTGTGGATGTCGGTCTCCAGGCATAATATTTTCCTGGAGAGAGATATTTCCAACAAATTCATGAATTATGAGCAAGACTATTGCAACCGAACTCCAACAAACGAGTATTAGAAGAACCTCTGAGTTTCTCGAAATATAATATATGCTGGAGTTTAACGTTATGTGTTCGCATTCGCAACTAGCTTTGGGCATGGGGATTATAGCTGAAGACCTTTCACACTAAGACGTTGTGCCCAGCAAAGAGACCTAAATAGCCTATTTCGGCGACGGAACTTCAAAAGTCTCACTTGATCATGTAATCCACTTCCTCCTTCTCCTCGGCCTTCCTTCTCTTGAGGATGCGCCAGCCGACGCAGATGAGTACGATGACGATGGGCAGCATAACAGCACTGATGATGCCCCATGTTGCTCCGAGAGTACGTGAGGAGTACTCTTGCTTGCCTGTTGAGAAGTCATTCAGTTATTTTACTATCCTCAAATCTTTATCTTTTGTCGTGTAATGTCGGGTTTAGAATATCACGTCTCCATTTGTTTCATGGATGTTGTCAGGGACGACTAAGGATTCTGACTGGTTCTTACCAAAACCATTTGTACTATTATCTATTCTGTGCCAAAACGTAAATTGATCATAGCGAACTTACAGTAAAGTACTTCGTGCATGGAATATCTTACCATCCACTATTTTTGAGCACGGCATTGACCCATAAAATGCATTTTGGTTAGAACAAGATAAGAGCGCGGACCCACTGCCTTTTATCAGTGTTTGGTTGGCCTCGATGGGGCCTTAGTTCTGGGTTGTCTACTTAAAATGCCATAAGTTTGGAACATATTTGCGACAGTATTATGTACTTACTTATTGACTCTAGATTAGTTTCATTCATAGTTTTTCTTATTGTTGGCTTATTGAGTCACAATTCTATGGCTTAAAAAAAAATGATCGAGGCAAACAGATCTTCGTTTTGGAAGTAGTTTTTTTTAAATGCCTAATTAAGTGTAAGGTGTGGCAGTGCGGTAAAAATTATAAATACATCGTAAACTCGTAAACCAATAACTTATTCTTATCATCATCAGTCTACCCGCTATAGGTAGTATCACATTTTTATCACCATTATCACATTGTTTTATCGCTAAAGGTACAAATAAAAAATACGCGTATTAGCCACTCACCTGGTTAGGGTCGACCTCAATTCCTTTGTGTACACAAGATAAGAAAGCAAGTACTGATTCCACTCTCCGTTTAGGAAATAAAACGCATCACATGGCAGAGAAAATTTCTATTCCACACAAAACGTGGCATCAAGGGGCTCAAGTTCTTGCTTTCTTATTAAAAAAAAGTATCGCTCATAATAGACGTCATTCTACCGTTACTCGGAACAGAAATTTCCTCTTACCGTGACATGAATTCGATGGAAAATACGTTTATTACTTTTTACATTAAATAAAACAAATATATAAATAGCAAAGTAACAGTAAATAAACTCACAACAGACATTCAACAACAATGGGAAATAAAAATTTCTACACAAAAAGAGACTATTCATTTTGTACACCTACGAGTGCAAAAATACTAAATCGGTGTGCTGCGTCTTACAATTAATTATTTCTATAATACTCTTAAAATAATACGCAAAATAAGCCCTGTACTCCCACAGAAATTGTCATAATATTTGGGCAGTGAGTGTTTATTTTAAATCCTCCTAAAATAAAGGTACTAAAGTTTCATAAAAATTAAAACTCCTAAAAATACTCAACCACAGTTAAACCATGGTTGAGCGACTACTAAAGGTGGGCATTTCACTTGCAGGGGGATCTATCAACGTCTCAACGGATTTTCCCCTGACTGGTGGAAGGGTAAAAGTTTTTATTTCATCAGCCGGAGCGCTCTTTGGAGCGTCCGGAAGTCCAGAATTATTGAAAGTGTTCCTGGGACTTATGTCAGACGTTGGACTAATCGGTGGCGAATAAATCTCAGAATAAGTTGGAGAGTAATGGGATGATATAGGACTGTATTGCCCATCGAACTTTGGAGCGTAAGGATCTTCAGAGCCGTCCTTGGTTGAATAACCAGAGTCGCTTGCAAGAGCGTGACGACCTGTCTGACGAGGCCTGCTCACGTACTCTATGTCTTTAGCTGGACGGGTCAGAGTAGAGTCTCGATTAGACCCAGAATCGGACGGGGAAGTTAAAGATAGTAAATCTTCTTCCGACAGATCCCATAATTTCTCAGGGAACTCAACGTCGGGAGCGTTAGGTAAGGGTTCATTTGTTCTGTAAGTTTTGTCATAACCTCTACGTTTTTTGGGCAGGGAGGATTTGTCAGATTTACCAGAATCACTTTTGTTAGAATCTGGGTAGCCTATGCCTGAGCTCTCACCATCCTGAGGCTCTGGAGGTGGAGGGGCTGCTCTAGTAATATTAGCTTTAGCAAGAGGCTGTTCTTCTGTGGGAGTATCAGGTATTTTCTGTTTGACATCAGAATCGCTACGCAATGTAGACGACTTCATGGTGTCTGTGAGATTTCCCATTGAAGCTGATCTGAGGTTGAGCCTAGAGGCGGACTTTGATCGCGGTATGTCTTCGAATCGGAATCCCTCTTTGCCTTCGGAGCGTGGTTTGTACCAGCACCAGAACCAGCAAAGGCAAATGAGGAGCCCTAACGGCACAATGACGGCTATTATGACGCCCCACGTCAAGAACAGGGCGCGTTGCGAGTACTCCTGGTTACCTGGATATCAAAGGAGTTGGTCTTAGTTAGTGAATATAAGTAAATAACCAAGAAAGTCTTAGTTGATGCTGTTTATAAACTTTTCAAATCAAATACGTCGGAATTTCGGGACCAAAAACCAAACTTATGACTCGAGACCAATGCAAACTGAATCCCTTGATACTCTTGCTAGAAAATTAATGACATTTTTTCATCTCTGTGAAAACGAAAACTTGATCACGAGTTTGTTTGTAAACTACAATAGCGTAAACATATGCAATTTATATTATTCAGTCTACAGAGTTCTTAAATAATATATAAACAAAGAGACCAGATAATTAGATACGAAATAATTCATTTTGTTACGATGTTCGTATCTTAAAATACAGTTGTACTTACGTAGGCACTCCGTGTATCCATAATCAGGTATATTCCACCGTCCGTTGTCTTCACACACCCGTCGTTTATCACCAATCAAAATAAAGTCCTGGTTGCACTCAAAGTTTACCTAAACAGAAAAAACAATATTATTGCAACGAGGAAAAATGAACGAACTGACGTTAAAGAATGAGCAATTTTACTCATTGTCCTGTTCGGCGTTAGTTATGTTGAGTTGAGAGCATATCTCTATTTAAAACATTTGGCTTATTCGTGTCGAAAGAATGCTTTACGGACTGATGTAGTCGCTCTACTTACCCGTGTTCCTGGGGTGAAGAAGAAGTTACTCTTCCTGCCAAAGCGAGGAGTTTCTAGGATGCCACAACTGACGACACGGCGAGCATTAACCTCTTTGATGTTTGTCTACAAGAAAACAAAACAAATACGTTACGTCTACTATCAAAACAACTTAAGATTACAAGGAAAGACGAGAGAGACTGTGAAATAATAATTAAAATAATCAAGAAAAACAGTACGGTGCTAGCTTTTTCTAAACAAAAGACGTGAAAAACTCGAATATGTGCAAATATTTTAAGTAACAAAACCCGTAGTTTTACTTTTCTAAAAAAGACGAAATGCCATAAATTGTTGGTCACTACAAATCCACGGGCATACTGGCACCAAGGATGATTCTATGTATTACCCTGCGTTGCCTTGACTGCATCACAATTACGCGAACAATGGAAAATACACACGCAATCAATATAAACGATTAATTGCATGTCCTACATGAAGTGTGAAGACACAATGCGAATCTTTAATTGGGCGTATCTTTACATAATAGTAAAGTTTGTAACTATAAATTATGTAAGATTAATTTAGCATCCTATTTTTCCTATTGGTAGACTGGTAGTATTCCAGAGTTAAAAAGAAACTCTGTTTTATCAGTAATTCCGTCAGTCCGTTGGTCTGTCATCGTAAGATCTCTAATTTTTTTTATTATCATGATTTTTTTTCACGCCTATACTTTGGTTTTAACACATATGATAGCGCTCTGTTGAATAGGCCTTTCCAATTGGGGACTTGTAAAACCAGTCTTCTTAGCACGACACGGCACGATTGAAGATGCTTGCGAGATAGACTAAGTATGTGACTATGTAACTAGAGACGTAAGAAAATTACTCGTAGTCTATCACGGGCGCGAGATGACTCGAGAGTGTTGCTGTGCTAACCCTACTGATATCATTTCAGCATTAATACTTACAATAGAAGACAAATAGTTCTTTGTGAACTCCGCCATGTCCCTGTTCAGCGTCATACCATAATCATATCGACATTGGTACGAGTCCTGGCATATCTCTCTCGCTCTCTCTACGTCGAAAGACCGATTAGTCGGTAGGAAGTCGGCCGGCTCTCGTATAAAGTTCGGTATGAAATTATTATCGTTGTAGTACGCCGCCGTTCGACCATATTCTCTTGTAAATAATGCCACCCCTATGTCCCTTTGCTCTCGATCCGTTAGTTGCCCTGAAAATAAGATTATTTGAGTAATCTAGACATACTCGTGAAATATGTTTCAGACTAAACATCAATTTATGATCTTGTCTACTAGATGGTCAGAAAACTGAAAGTTATTCTGCATGAAACGGGATTACAGAATTAAGTAAATACAGATTATATTTACGTAAAAGACCATCGTTTGAAGGTGTTGCCCATATCTGAGTTGATATTACTATAAAAATACTTACAATGTTGAGCAAAGTCCCGATGAGCCGATTGGAAGTTATTCATATCGACTGTTGTCAGTGTTCCATCTGGTCTCGTGAAGTCGTCATTAATGTCGAAGGACCAATTCCCAAATAAGCCTCTAGTTTGATTCTGGAAAGAATAGAAGATTAAACACGAGGGTATAATCTATGAGGTAGGAAGCAAAAAACAGACTGTGAATGTATTTTTCAAGCTGATTGATTGAATGGTTGCTCGATGCAGTGGATGGCTACATAGACCTCCATGTCACGTGGAGATACTGCCGATTTTCTTTATACCTAGCTACCCCAATAATGCAGTAGTAACAATGGTGAATCGTAGCTTTTAACTTACCACGTAAGTCCACGGCAGATAGACCCTGGCGCTCATGAAGCCTTTGTTTTCAACGACCTCGACTCCAGCTCCAGACGAGAACATGATGACAATCTCCGACTGATTCAGGATGTACATGGGCTGGTAAACAGTCACACCTAAAATGGAACAACATTCTTAGTTATCCGAATCGGAAGATCGTCCTCCAAAGATATAAGGTGATCCTTGTCAGACCACCACAATTTTTGGTAGTCAATTTAAATAGTACCGAAGCATAGTTTTTTTAGTCTAACGTCACATGATCAATTTACCTGGGAAGTACTGCACTCGAAGAGCTGATCGATCGAAGTATACTCGTTTGTTGTCGGCAAAAACGTCCAAGCGGTATCTCCATTGCGAGTGGGAAGGTCGCAAACGAACCTGGAAGCAGAAAAACAGTCTTTGAACTCAGATACTTTCTTACCACTTGATCTTTTTTATTCAAGAGGTTAGTAAGTGAATGAAATATTCGTGGGGCTAGATGGACTTTTTATAGATTCTTTTAATCACAGTAATTTACCAAGGAGACTATATCAAAGGCTACGTCAGTTCCCTCTAGTCTTTTCTTTTCTTACCTCAATGGGCACAGAGTTGTTGGATGCAGCGACGACAGAGGTGAGATGCGTCGCATTGACCTGCCCATGGATGTTGCGAGCCACTTGTTCAAAGCGGCCTTGCACGTCCAGTTTGATTTGAGGCTGGTCTACTCGCACCAGGACATATTCACCTGAACAAGTTAGAATAGAAGTAAATCATCCACGTATACACTTAGATACAAAAAGACTGGTGTGAAATCTCTACTACAGTTATTCTATTATAAAAAGCTTAAGCTGTAGTTATGTTTATCTGCATCGATACGTAATTGGATAAATTGCAAGATGATGATGTTAGAAATTAAGTAATCTAAATCTTAAGGTTCCAAGACAGGTCGGGCAAACCCCGGAGAATGATGCTGTAGAATTATTTACCTTTTCCATTGAATGTATATTGCAGATCGTCGAAGGTAACAATGTGTGGGTCGCCAAAAATTCCGGCAACACCTGGAGATTGATAGGCAACGCAATCTTGAGACGGCCGCCTCTCAAATCTATGGACATACACTTTATTATTCAACTGTCACAAAAATACCAACAAACCAGTACTGACAAGAGTTGATCTTATGATCTTAGACTCTTTATATTCATTTTTTGTCACATAAAATGTAAATCAGATGATTCTAAAAACATACCTGAACGTCTCACAGCCCACTGCTTGTTCCTCTTGCCACATGCAGCACTGGTAGAACGGAATCATGTCGTGGAACCAATTGGACAAAGATGGGACCTGAAAACAATGACGAAATGTTAATAGAACAACAAAATAGTAATAAAACAAGTTGGATTGCAAAAGTCACAGTATATTCTTACCTTGTTAGCCTCATTGTAAGGAGTGAAACCAAAGTCATGGGAACGCAGAGGCCTTGAGCCCCACATCTGATCGTACGACATCATGAGGAAGCCGTTCTTATCGTAGCAACATTGCTGGCCTGAGCCTTCCGCACTGAAACAGACATTCATCATAAAATCACAATGAAGCTAAGATAGGATCGATGATATTCTATGCCATTTTTACTCATAAGTTTAATGTTAAATCATTATTAGTCAGATTAGGAGACATGAATTTAGTTAAATCATTGTTAGTTCCATGTTAGTACGTGGTTAGTACATAAAACTAAAAAGCTGTGAGGTTGTACTTGAGTAATGTCTAACTTACCTCGGTCCACCACTCCTGACGCAATGAATAGCGCCCCAATGGTATCTACAGGTAGGATTGGTATCTTTGTCGCAGGCAAGGTCTGGCATGAAGCGACCCTTATCCAGTAAAGCATGCTCCAAGGTACAAGGACACACTGGTACTTGGGAAGCGAAGTTCTTGAGGAAACGATCTGTTCGAAGCCAGTTGTTGCACATAGTCTGGGACCACCTTTGACCATGGAGTCTCTCCCATTGCGGGGCAAAGTACCAGCCCAGAGGGATCGGACGACTCCATAGAACTCTGTGAAGATATAGTTGACATTAATGACTGTGAAGGTATTGATGGAGAGTTTGATTTTCCGTTTGTTAACTCATAGTTTAATGTTAAATCATTATTAGTCAGATTAGGAGACATGATTTTATTTTATAATCATTGTTAGTTGCTTGTTAGTATTTTAAGTAGATTACGACGATGAAGGTTAGAAAACAGATGAAAGTTTTACTAAAGGCGTATTTCAGACATTTTAAGATGGAAAGATGAGTTAAAAATAATTAATTATTCTCATAGCATACTATTAGTTAATTTTCCCTGTTATTTGGTTAGGAAGACAGGTAAGATGATGTTGTACTCGTAAGTAGGATTTCATCTACATCTAATGCATAATGTCAACAAAAATGATCATGTGTTACACAAATGTTTATGTTTGAATGTCTATAACAAAGTTTACTTTATCGTCGTAAGTACTGCAAAAGTATAATTTAAAAATAAGTACTCTACTTTCTTTTCTACCGCCAATTAATGGTGTTACTTACGGAGAAATCGAAACACTTTTGAAAACTTCAGGAGTCGTGAGATTGATCTGTAGGAAACCAAACTGCATGTCCTGATGGAAGAAATTCTCCCTTGTCCTGAAGTTCTGAGGGTTGATGACATATTCGCCAGTGTTCGCCACTCCGGCTTCAATAATGTCAATGAACTCCAGTTGAGGTCGGATGGTAACTTCTTTGTAACCCCATAACCCGATTTGCAGTTGGACGTTGAGGTTAGTCGTCAAATTGAAACGGTCCCAAGTGATTTTGATTTCGGGAGGATAGCGTTCGTGAATCGAATTGTCGGCAAAGAAGATCTTTTCCGTCGCCATTGCTGGTGTTTCTGTTAGAAGACAAAATAGCGTTTCTTATTCACCATGAAATTCAAAATCAATAAATCTAAAGAAAATGACGATATTGTCATTAAAGAAGATAGTATAAATGCTAAGTTCTACTTTTAACAGATGCATAATTATAATGATGAAACTGATAAAGTAGTGTACTTACCGACGAAGTATTTCCCCTTCCACTTATAGGGATCATTATTGATAGCGATTTCGAATCTCGCATAGCCATTGTGCCAGAACCGCGGTTGTACACAGATAGCCCTATTGGAGTCCACCACAGCGCCAATAACGGATTCAGTGTCGAATCGGCATGTAATCCTGTCATCAGGTCTGAAGCAAGGCCCGGTGATGTTGACGATTGTACCACCTAACATGTTACCGCTCTCTGGAGCGAACATGAGGGGAAGATTGGCCCCGTCTGTGAAATAAAAGATGATCGTTGTGAACGGATGTTAATTTCTAGAGACATAAACAAACATACTAATCACGGCTGAGTTCCCAATAGGTTTAGCCCACCAAACACACATGTCATAGACGAAACCATGACTATTTCATGATTTACGGTCACTTCTAGCACAATTTAAGGTTTAAAAACATATAGGAGAGGTAAAATAGTGACAGATTGCTCGCTTGTCGCCTGAAGCATACTTGTTTCCTTAGTCGCCTTTTACGACATCCACAGAAGAAATGAAGAGTCATAGTCAATTAGCAAGTCTGCTTGCCTGCTAAGCTTCTTTAATTTTGAGACTATTGCCTTCTTTAGTCTCTTTAGTTGATAGACATATAATCTTAAGCTTACCTATATCCTTGTTACACGTCCCCATGAGTATCTTCTCGTCTATTCTGAATATGTGTCTTCCTGGAAACCCGTTGGCCCATCCTCGACCTGTCAAATCTCTAAGCACCGAAGCTTGGGAGTAAGGCTTGTATTCATAGCTCTGCGTTCCGTTTCCTGCGTTGAATCCGATCTATAGAGAAAAAAAGAATTAGTTCTTGTGTAGGTTCATTTCTCGTTGAAGTCATTACTTTGAAGTGATTAAGAAGAGTTAAGGAAAATCGGTCCCAAGGTCTCAACGAAATTTTTTGTCACCCGTTGTTTGACAATAATAGTGAATGTGATGGCGAAAATGTGGTTAGTTGTGAACTGCTGTCAGTTGTGCCAAGCAGTTGAGCGGAAAGAGCGGCAGCGCGCAGCGCGCGTATATCCGCTGCCGTGGCGTGTAGCTCTATATGGGTCACGAACTGGCTAAAGCTAATCTAGATATAATGTAGTTTTATGTTTAAAGTATTGGAGAAATAAAAATAAAATAAAATCTTGATCGTTGATGGTAAACTTACATAAGCGGGGACACCTCCTTCTCCGTTGGTGGTATCACCACCAGCCTCGGTGTGTGAGCTCCAGTTGATCTCCAAGTAGTTGAAGATCGCGTACGTGAAGACTTCGTCGGTCGCCAGAACCATTTGGAAGGAGTTGGTCTAGAAGAGGCAGTTAAAGTTCAACATAACAATAAAACTGAGAAGTCTTTAGATGAAACTATCAGAACTAGAAATCCGAAAAAATAAACTTTATCGCTGAATGACAGAAGTTTCGAAACAATTTGGTTAGTTTGAAAAAAAAAGTAAGGATTTTTAATTAAGATCGTTAAACGGTTAGTACATCTTTTACACCATAAGTTTTCAAGGAGAAAACTATTTTTTATCTTGCCTAAGCGTCTAACGTCGAAGGGCTTTTCCTATCATCAGATAAGCACACATTCAAGAAGAGATAACATTTATTTTTCATATGAGCCACACTTGACTAACCATTGAAAAATCGTGCCTTGGTCAAGTTTGGTACTATTTTTGTTTCGCTTTTTGCTTTTGGTATCAAGAAGTATACAGGTGCAATCATTTCTTTTGCATCAATTAATTGCAATTAGCTACTTCGAATGTACTAATCAAAGGTACCTAGTTGTTACACAAGGGATACAGGACGTTATTAATGAAATGATATAGTTGTAAAAAACATAAAAATACTAGGTATAGACCAGATACACAAATCCATATCTAAGTCAATGTGACGTAAAGTCATGTGACTGTGTCCTATAAGGAGCTAACGATGATTCAAAGATCATTTGCATAAATACCACTTCTAACTTTCTTACACCGATCATAGACTTTGTTCCTCAGATAACATCTGGTTGGAGAGAGATCTCTCAATAACCTTCTCACAACTATGTTGATTTCCATTTTGAGCTTAATGTATTGTAATTGGATCACTTACAACAAACAAGGAGTTGTCGATACCGCCGGCGAAAGACATGTTCTTCCAGGTGATGGTGACGGCGTGCTTGGGGAAGAAGGTTTCGGAGCCGATGACTCCCTCGCGCACATCCCACGTCAGGCGCTCACGCATCTCTACGCCCAATTGGTCGGTACGAGTCTGTGAACAGTCACCAATGGTTAAAAGTCGGAAATAAGTAAGATGGGTCGAATTTGTATTTCAAGTATTTGAAAAGAATCTAACAGCCATGATTAAGTAAATTCTAAGCAAAAGGACCAAATTTCATTTAAATTATCCTAAACCTCGCATTATCCAGGACCAAAGAAAAAGTCTTATAAAAACATTTCAGACCAAGATAGTTTCTAGGGTGGCACGTAGCCACGTCACGTCACGGATTGACCCGAAACATGTCGAGTTAATCTCGGTATTAAAAACGTGAGTAGTTCCGTTGTTTTTCTCAATGAGTGAGTCTCACGGTAGTTTTAGATGTGTTTGAAATTAACATTTTCTTCTTTGACTATTGACATTGAACCTCGCTAAACTTGTTCTGTACTGTTACTGCGGGTCTCTATCTTACCTGCAAATCCCTGTCCATCCTGAAATAGACTCCAGGTCTTCTCTGATCGGGATCCTCGGGCCTCATGTTGCCAATGCGGCACTTGCTGAAGAAGATGCCGATGAAGGAGGGGTCGTTGATCTGTGGCCAGTCCCTGACCGGGAAAGAGAGGGGATAGGTGTAGTGGTCTGGAGGGTCACTGAATTGGATGTAGCCGTTCATCGATACCTGGGAACAAAAAGCAATAAATGAGTAAGTTCAGCTGCCTCGGGTTATCTCTGAGACTTTTTAATTTTTATAGCTAAGTAATGTTTGTAATTGAGTGTAATGTTTTAATTATGACGGTTGAAATATTGTGCCAGGGTTTTTAATTTTTTATTGAACGTAAGTAACATACCTATACTTGCGTTATTCCATTTACGACTGGACTCAATTTTCAATGTCTGTCAAGGTTTTAGCTTACGAGGGATAGTAAAGCCTATGGGGCCTTAAGTCCTTTTCCTAAATATAGTATTTAAAGCAAATCGCTGTTAGTAAGTTAGTGAGTTTGCCGAATGAATAAGTTTTTTCAAAGAAGCGGTTTGAAATCTGATAAACTACTCACCCGAGTGTAATTAAATCTGAACCCGAAGAACGGCAATTGAAAATTGAAGTTCTTGTGGATTTGGGGCGTGGACGTGTGAATGTCCCTCTGGTAGTCTCCCAAGTTCTCACTGCCACCCTGGTCGTAGAACCAGTAGAAGAAGTTTCCTCTGATCTGGTTGAGTCTGGTGTTGGTGATGACGTAAGGCTGCCCATTGTTCTGGTAGCTGGTCGCTGGGAGAACTCTGCCATCGATGTGTGCTGAGGATATTTAAATACAGAGATCAATAATAGGATTTATTGGTGTAGAGTACCTGCGAAATACAGTGTAACAACAAATGAAGACGATAGTGGTTGAGATGTCGCCAATGAACATTATGTAACAAAAACATTTAGACTTTTTAAGCTTCGTACTTTTTAATAAAGTCTATTATTACGAATAAATATTGAAGACAAGGAAGGAATTACGATAATGAGTAGATGATCACCATCGGTATTGCCATTTTTTGAGGTGGTTATTGCATCTATGTAGTGTTATAGAATGTCAGTAGATGTGCTAAATATTCTAGATCTTAAAGATAGAGTAAAATATTTCCAACAGCTTTAATAAAAAAAACTGATTCTGATTGTGAAGAGATAATTCTTTAATAGTTTCATGCATCATTTTAGTAAACAGCTAAAATAAATTCCTAAGCTGTGTCAAGGGAAAAAGTCATTTAGAATTGAAAAGAGAGAAGAAATAGAGAAAATAAAAAAAGAGTAAATAAAAGGAATTATGAAGGTGTACTGCGATAGGCAAAGACAACACACAACAACAACCTTTCACTTTATACATCTTTCATCTAATTCAATCTAAAGTTGTGTTGCAAAACATGGAATCATCGATGTAACATTATTTCATATGCCAGTCTTACCCTGTTTGGTAATGCAGAAGTGTTGTTTACTTGTACATTTAGAGTATCTAACGTTGATTATTTTACTCGTTTTCACTATTATTGACTAACCCTTTGTATCAACTCAGTTCTACCCACAGTACGCTATCACTCGATATCAGTCGATAACGGTGTCGTATCTGGCAGGTTGGAAGTAATTCCTAGTAGGATGATGTCAGTCGATACCCAGTAATGCCTCTTTGTTTTGAATCTAACCTAAGTATTTTTGTCGCTCGATGAAAGCGATAAGGAGCTAAATCCGGTTTTTGTAAAAAATGTTTCAATCTCTACTTCCCTATTAATATTGTTGATGCGAAAATCACTTCTTTCCCTTCTGTCTGTGAGAATTGTTACCTATAGAATTGGTTTGGGTCTAAAGAACGAGTCTAAATTTTATCCGGACAAACAGCGTAGTTTTGGATATGGTAAGGGCTATATTTAAGTTTAGTTCTCATTATTACGGTCACTTATATAAAACGAGGATCAACTGACTGGTATATGACAACCATCCCACGGGATAAATGAATTTGACGACGGCAATCTAAAATGGGTTCAATTCAAGTTCCAGTTATTTCGGACTCCAGTCAAAAAGGTACCTTTGGTAAGAATACGGTTGAAATTTGGGTTTTGTATGCCTATCTTTATGCTGCCACAATCAGGACACAGAGAGGAGAGAGAAATATTATTTAGAAAAGGGTTTAATTAAATATTAGAGTTGCGAGGAGTTGTCATAATTTCGTAGCTCACAAGTTTCCAAAGAACGCTACATCACGATGACAAAATTATAGCCTTGTAAATGTATACCTATGCAGTGTAGTAGTAACAAGAGAACAGAGAACTCATGAATGACATAGTCGTAATCTCTGTAATTGTTTGATGATTTCACCATTATTTTTTCTAACTTGTGAGTCAAGCACTAACTACACACGCAAGTGTTTAACTTTGATAAGGTGTGAATAATCACGTTCTGGGAATGTACCTTAGTACGAGATATCAATGTGCTACTTGCTTTGGAAAATTGCTAACAGTAACAACAGATATAAGTCTTAAGTCCTTAAGCAAAGTCATAAGGAGCTCCACCTAGCGTAGGTAGCTAAAAATCTCAAAAATTGGTATGCCCGCCCCCGGAGAATGTTAACCACAGGATCATGTATCGTTTGCTTTCCTTACGGTATTAACTTAGGATGATTGTGCTTTACAAGGAATTTTACAGTCACAGGACCTTTTTTTTTACGGATCTATACAAAGTAACAATAATCTGGCATCTAAATTAGACATTATCACGCTAAAAAAAACATAAAATCGAATTGCCGGACAATGAAGTGCCTTGTAGCGCACAATTTTCCTTTGCTGTGGTTACTTTATGCAGAGAGTGACAGCCATTAGATGAACCATAGTTGGTACCTAATTAAGCGTAAACTGACTTCTTGTTATAGCAACGTTACTATAAATTGATATCTATAACCTGTCAAGAGTAAATGGTACTCTCAAATTAGACGTGGTAGAGTTGACATCTGTGCGGTGTACAAATTCGTTAATTCCTTCCAGAAACTTTCAAATCTCTAATAAGTGTGCAGGTACTATGTTTGTGTACCCTTTCTAGCCAATCCAAATATTTAAAGCTTCATCAGCATAATAAGTAACTAAGAAAATGGATTATTAACTCTTACTTTACTTGCTTTCATTAAAAAGAATGACTTTCTGCCAAGTTTCTTGCGGCGCATTCTTTTTGGCAATGATGGTCTTTCCGGAGGATAGACTCGAAAATGACGAGTAAAAGTGCTCTTATGAATTTTGTCATTTGGACGCCTCGTCTACTTCCAAGTCACCAACGACAATGTCTGAGTTAAGTAAAGCAGGGAACAATCAAACAGGTGCCACAGCATGTAGATTAAATTCTACGAACGGTCGTATTGATAACAAACCACTTGAAACCTTGAAAGCATCCAAGCACATAATTTCCTTTGAAACGTCTTTACATGTTTCATATGTAGTTACATATTGCTATCATTCAAAAATATTTCCGGAATGACTCAAGTTTGACAACCTGTGTCTATGCGATCATCAAAGTAATATAAAATAGCCTAGAATAGCCTTCTACTGCAACATCTTCATTAGTTATAACAAAATTGTGTCAAACGCCACGTTTTCATTTAAGTTAGCGTTGACCCGGTTTCTCTTAAAAGTTGATCCTTCAGCCAACACGATGAAATCATTCTACATTTTCACGCTCACAAATTTTGAAACAGCATTTTGTTTATCTGCTTGATAAAGGGCCTTATCTTTTAATTGGTAACGGTGTTTGCTGTAACCCTACCAGGTAGAGGAGGTATCTAAACTGAATGGAAGCAAGGGTAAAGAAGGACTCGTAAACCAGTCGGATTATACTTAGGTGCGGCCCTTATCAAAGATTACAATGAAATGATAAATTGTGGAGCGAAAATGAGGTTCCATTAAGTATTTTGTTTAACCTAGAAATCGAATACGTACCCGAAATTAGTCACATAGAAATCCAATTACAAGATTACAAGTTTCAAAATCTTGATTTAGGTTTATTACTTCTTAAACCAAGGGATTACTAAACCCAGAATGTAACAAAGAAGTAATTTAATGTAATAATAAGCTCTAAGCCTTATTTATTTATTTTATGATCAAGCGCATCCTCTGAATCATTCATTAAACATGACTCATTTCATAGTAACGTAATCAGGATATCACTGGTTATTCCATCTGCTAACGATTCACCTGATCAAAGCGACAAACAAACTTACCAAATTCACTGTTAGTGGTGGAAGTCGTAGTGGGGGTCAACAGCTGCTTCTCACTCTGGATATCACCAGTACCATCATTATTGATGTTCACAGCTTCCAAATCAACCGGCCCTTCTCCGATCAAACCATCTTGCAGCTGATACTTCCCACTCCTTACTTCCACAGCCTGCGTATCAGGTATTATTTCGACTGGCGCTATATTTTCTACTACCTCATCCTCAACCGGGCTCGGACTAGTAGCCTCAATAATCACATCCGCAACAACTTCACCTTCATTTATCGTCCTATCACCTCCATTAACTATAACGTCTTCTTGTCCAATAACACTAGCACTAAGCAAAAGTACAAAGAATGCTAACTTCGCGTTAGCCATTTTAACTTCACTTGTTTTTTCAATCACATTACATGGCTTCTTGTTATCTTGTTGACTCGCTGGACAACAGGTGCCTAGGTATTGTGGTCGGCGACTGGAGTGTTGGTTCTGCGTGTGCTCGTTGATACGGCTTTATCTTTCAGAGATATGATAAGATAGTAAATAGGAACGTTAGGTGTGCCAAATTCTTTGTCCTAATCCACACCTTATTTAGAAGTTTATTTGCTTTGAATCTAAGTATAATTATAGCTGAATGCGTCTTCTTTCCCTATTACTATTAATTAAATGAAAAACGTGAAGATGTTTACTGAATGGATAGTCGGCGAAACGAAATCAGAAGATAAGACGCAAAACATGTTATGTTTTGAGCTGATCTTTTGAACTTTTCTGCTTTCGTTATCTTCAAGCTATCTAACTTCTATAAATATAAATTGTAAATGTTCACTTTTTAACTTCTCAATTACCAATCTGCCATTTATCCATTTATTTCAAAAGCATAGAGCTGATAACAGCCTACGTCAGTGGCTACCGTCACCACATTATCAGGTGTGTCCTGATTAAGTTTTCCAGTAGGTAGTCACTTGTTTTCAGTAACGACTCTTCCGAGTAGGAAGTTAGTCACCGGATGTTCAAGGGCTTAGGGCGATAATGAGATCCGCGTTCTCATTGCTTTGACGCCAAAAAAATTACTATGTTTGTCGCAATTTCATTCAGGTATCACCGCAACAAAGACCTGGGCTACCTAACCCGCATTTTCACTCAGTATTCTGAATAAATATTTGTTCAGAGCAAATGTTCAAGCGTTTCATCTACCGCAAGATCGCACCATGTAGTGACCGCACTCGCTGGCGATGGTGTAAATGATTTTATGTTGATTCTGCCTTACACTTGAAATTGAAACTTTTTCTTGATGCGCCCTTAGTAGTAAAAAATCTTACACATACATACATACATACATACATATTCTCACGCCTGTATTCCTAAGAGGGGTAGGCAGAGCACATGAATTCAAAAATCCAGTGCCACGTTTAGCATTTTCAGGGTAATCAGATGGTTAAACGTGATATTGCAGTGACAGGTTGCTAGCCCATCGCCCACAATACACTAACCGTTTCCCAGAGTCGACTCTTACGACACCCACGAGAAGAAAGGGGGAGGTGCTATTCTAACCCGGCACTACACGGGGCATTAACTAGAGGCATTAGAAAGTGACAGGTAGTCTAAACCGTGCACAACACTATTCGAGCGTGTTGTTATGCCAAGCTTACAGGGAGTCGATGTCGACGCAAGTCGCGACCCAAACTAAAACCCTTCCAAGAAATCTCTCCATCCGTTCTCTTGCTATCTTCCTACGCGGTGCTTGATGACTTTAAAACTCCCGGCACTTTCACAGTGGTAAGGCATCTGTGGATAAAAGTTGTCAAACACAATGAGAAATCTCTGTGCAGGCAGATATTTGCCGATTGGTTAGAAAACTTTCCCAAAAATAGTTTTATCCTATAGCTAAATTTCTATTCACATTTGCCGCCAAATTCTTCCTCCACTGTCGTTTTTTACTGAAGCATTTTTTCCAACTTGAACCTACACAGAAACGTGCATAGGTTTATGTTAAGTTTCGTTTTTATTGGTTCGGAGGTCCAAAGTAGCGCTTGCAAGATAGATAGATAGATAGATTGTGTTACCTCTTACGACATCAACGGAAGAAATGTAGAGGTTTTATTCACAACCTGGCGTTACGCAAGGATTTCCTGTAGATATATCCACTGCAAACATTTTTAGATATGTGGACAATTTTGCAAATTAAATAGTATAGGCGCTTTGAGAATGTTATTTTTATGAACCTATTAACTTTAACTTTTATTTAACTTTTTTATTATTCCTACTAACTTTAATAGTGAAAGTTACTGTGTTTTTCTCTCTTATCTTTTCAGGCGCCAACCTCTGAACCGATTGACACAAAAATTAGGATAGAGTAAGGTAGAGTACTTTAAGCTTTTGTCAACGTCTCACATCTCTTTCCGGTGAAGAGATACAAATGCTAGGTGTTTTTTTGAGTTCTGTAGCCAATTGGCAAAAAACAGACCCCTTATGATTTCATCATATTATTACTATCTCAGATTTTTTTTCAGTGTTTTAAACTATGATTTAAGCACATGTTTTGAGCAATTGTTTTAAACATTGCCAACACTGCATATTTGTTTGTCTGTCCGTTGGTATAGCATCTTCGTACCTTTTTCCAGAACTATAAGAACTTTACAGTTGAAACCTGGTACTTAGTGCTCTGTGAAACGCATTAAGATTTTAACACAAAAATGGTCTTCAAAAATTATATTGAGGTTTCTAATATCATTATTTTCTAAACCGAATAGTTTAGGCGAGAGACACTTATAAAGTGGTAAAATGTGTTTCCTCTTGTAACTTCTCAAACAAGAGAATGATAAAATAAAAATAAAAAAACTTTTATATTATGTACCTATTTTACTTGCTGCTACGGAACTCTTCATGGGCGAGTCCGATTCGCACTTAACCGTTTTTTTACAGGGCACGCCTTCACTCTAAATTCCCTTCTTTACGGCATTACCCTTCTCATAACTATTTCTACAGCGAAATAGCAGCGATATATTTTTCACCTGTGTAAACTTGTGGAAAGTTCTGTAAGTCAAAAGAACGTTAACGACAATAACAAATTCTTTCTTATCGCCGGTATACAATTGGGTCCTTTATTTACAATTGCATTGCACTCAAAGATACGAATTAAGGACATTCGACGAGTGCAAAATGCAGCACGGCACTAAACTCTACCACTACAACTTTAACTGCATTCTCAACTTACGGTTAACTTGGCTACGACGAATCCATTGCGTGTTATATGACGGTTGGTAAATGAGATTAGTTGGCGAAGAACGCAATGAAAAGCTAGTCCAGAGATGTAGCCGGTGTAGTGCATTTACGGGTGCTATCCATACTTCAATAACGTCTTTCTATTCAATCAACGCGTTCGGATGCGTTACCAACGGAACTGCATTTGGTATTATTTCTTGAGATATTTAAAGTTAGAAGAATATTAGAACATAAGAATATTAGACTGTGGCGTGTGTTGTCGACAAATCACCGAGCACGTCAGTCACCAAGTCACCGATCACCAATCGCTGCCCGTGCTCGCGACTAGTCACTATTTGCGACGACGGTGGTAGAGTAGCATTGATTTCTAAATGTTTTTTCTTTTCATAAAGCTTTCAAAATAATCAGTTCGCTGACATACATAAAATAGATGTAAGTTACTGAGTTAGCGAGTAAAATGCCTACTAATAAACACATAACACTTACATTAGATTTAACTCCTAGATATCTTACTCGTACTTTTAGGTACAGTTACTTACATATTAATAAAAGCAGGACATTTTGTTCTTGTGGTGTCGGATTTAGAATGTCGCCTTTCCATTTCTTTCGTTAACGTCATAAGAGGTGACTGAGGAAATATATTATGAAGGCGACAGGCTAGCAATCTGTTACTATTATACCTACCTGTCAAACCAAAACCTAAATAAATTGCTAGACGTGCCTACGAAACACGAAATACTTAGTCATGAATAAATAATTATATGCGTGATGAATGTATGTACTATCGAACCAACTGATTCCTGACCCACCGCAGAACGTTGTCACAATAAACGTCATAAACATTTCCTTTGTCAAGCAATGCAATGTCACTACAATGACGTTCATGTGAATAGGTTCTACGGTGGGTCAGGAATCAATTGGTTCGATGGTACCTAGGTAGGTATGTGATTATAATTTTGGAATAGACTACATTATACTTTAGCAAAAATCAACATAGCAACAGCTGATATTTAATTAATCACAGATTAATAATCATCCTTCGTTCAACGTTAATCCGATCGCGCCCAGTAAGAAACTGATAAATTACCGTGTGCAGGCGCATACAATACATAATCAATTCACTCGTCGAGCCAATAGACGCCGAGCATTTGAATTGAGAACACGGGTTCGATTTAGAAAATTTTAATTTCAATTTGGAATCATGCCTTGCGGAGGGTGCGGTGATAGTGAGTATTTACAATAATTTTCTTGTTTTTTATTAGGAGTGTAGAGAAGAGAGTATGTGTACATAAATTAAAGGTTAACAAAAACAAAAACCACGGTTACTTTCTCTGTGTTACGTTGGTAAATTACCTGCGTCAGTCAATTATTTTATGTCCCTCATTGCCATGGTTAGGTACCTCTCCTGAATCACCTAGTATAATTATCCAATATTTGTGATTTTCTAGAAAACTTTCCACATTAACTTCGAGGTTATATCAATTATAAACGCATTTTTTGGCGCACCTTCTTACCACAAAACCAGAGTCTGTATCATTTTTAGGGTTCCGAACCCAAAGGGTTAAAACAGGACCCTATCACTGAGACTCCGCTATCCGTCTGTCTGTCACTACACCAGGCTGTATCTCACGAACCGTGCTGGTTAGACTGTTTTAATTTTCACAGATTATGTATTTCTGTTGCCGCTATGACAACAAAATACAAAAAATAAAATAAAATCATTATTTCCGGGGGCTCCCATACAACAATCGTGATTTTTTTGGTGTTTTTGGGTCGATATAAATAACTGTGACATTTGAAATTTTCACTGAATATTTAGTTATATATTTACTTTAAAAGTAGGTAAATTGTAATTAAACTTAGTTTAAGGTAGTTTTAAGTTTTATATTGTAGTTTCTGTATAATGTTTTGTTTCTAAAAATAAAATAATAGGCGATAAATGGCACAGAACACTTTGTGCAAGAGTCCGACTCTCACTTGGTCGGTTTTTTCCAAGCAAGTGTAGTACAGTTAAGTCTCCTGACTTTCAGGACAGAATAACAACACAAAAAAGTCGATTTGCTCACCTGTAGAAAATGTTGCATATCCGTTTATCTGTTAAGAATCGAACTTAGTTGGAAATGGCGTTTAGTTTATTTGATTCAACTAAGTGTTAGTTTTGCCTAATGATTAGTACCACCTACCGACTTTTCGGAAAAAAAAACAGAAGAAGATCATACAATTTTTCTAAATTTAAATATTATCACTAGATGGCTTGTTTGATTAATTCAGATTCATTTGTTTTATGAACTCGCTTGAAACCGCTCTCTTATTTCTCGCTCGTCGCCGTCCTTTGTTTTGGTTCAAATTGTTTGAATTCGGCTTGTTATCGCGTACTCGATTATTAGAAGCAATACGGTTGGACTACTGCTACAAGGGTAAATAAAGCAACTATTAAGTAATCTAGATTTTTAAAGACGACCTCGTATGAGTATGAAGCTTCTTAAAAAAGAAAATGATACTACGTATCTTAGGTAATTTATGTACTTACTTGAAACTGTGTAATCTAGGTGAAGGTATTTCCGAACCGAGTCTCTAGTTAACAATTTATAATTGGCTATTAACTGTGCTGTGTGGTGTGGGTAAATCATAATCTCCTTCAGTACATTGAATAATAAGAACAATCGCGCTGTATTTTTTTTATGTTACGCTTCATGAGGTCCATTCCAAGATAATAACAGGAGGATGTAGGGTAAAACCTGGATAGCTGCCCCACTTTTTGAAATTACTTTATACATAGTTATTTTATAATACTTTGGTTTATTATCTTCAAATTAAAAAAATGAATAAATATTATCTTTAATATCTCCATAGCATTGGCAATTTATGCAGACCTCTAAATTTTGGGACAACTATCTAATATAAGGGATACTTCTATTGGCTAACCCATATAAATTACGTTTAGGATAGGATGCCCCATCGAAAAAAAATGCTGAACAGCGACAAGGCCGCTCATTATCTCCATGTCTCTTCATTTCTGTGATCCAATTTTTGTTTCATCATCATCATCATTTCAGCCATGAGATGAAGAAAAATTGTTGTTAAGTAGGTGTTTAATAAAGCGTTGTATTGTTATTGTCCCTCTTCTATTTCAGACTGCAAATGTAGCACAAGCCAGTGCGGGTCATCCTGCAAGTGCGACTCCTCCTGCAGCTGCAGCTGCAAGGTTCCTGCTACGGAGACCACTAAGACCCCAACGAAGAAGTAGCGAAGACGTAGAAGGGGGGGGGGGGTACTCAGGAGATGTCCTGACAATAGCACAGAATATTAACACAGATTTCTACTCCTTATACAAACTGTAATAGACATCCCGGAGATAATTCACTGAGACATGAGAGCATTTTTGAAAGCTATATTTTTTAAATAGGTATATGTAAATATAAAAATAAAAATATAAAATATACCTCTTAAATATAAAAATGTCCATGCTCAACGTTATTGAAAAAAAATATATTTTAAAAGCCATACATATAGGTACATCGTAAACGTAAAATTTTTTGATTCTCAAGCGTCCAGTCCGTTGATAAAGAAAAAGAGCGTAACATCTTGAGTCAAGAAAAAATAGGTTCAGTTGTTTTTATGAGAAAAAAATAATTCCAGAGTTACTTGTGGATAAAATAGGTATACCTATCGTACTCTATGAATTATTACCGAGGGTGTTACTACATTTGTCAACTCTACCACGCAATGAAAGTTTACCAAGTTAATGACAGTCATGTTAATACAATTAAGGACGATAAAGTTACTATGATCTGAGTCTGAGTCATTATTTTCAATCCGTTTAAATACAACACAGGGTCTTTCTTTGTTATATAACATGCTTTTGTTTCTTATCAATTATTAATTATGTCATCCACTTACTTTTATCTTAAGACACATACTGTCCGCGAAGACTTTGCCTTTATTTCGATACCTCTACCTCTGTCATAGTTTCTCTAAGTATATTTCTATAGGTATTTAGTAATTTTTCAAAGTTTCTGTTAGATATTTGGTGTTTAAAATAAAACAATTGTGTTAAACTCGGTGCCTGTATTATTCACCCAAATAAACAATTCAACAACTTCTGTGTATTTTTTATTCCATTCACTTCTGCCATAGTTTCATACACGTACCTGGAAACAGTAAAATAATTCTTTTTACCAGAGAAAATACAAATATTTACCTAAGTAAATACATAAACTACAATTTTCTTTTCCTAACTGTAATTTAGCCAACTAAGATGTACAGTCGCGAACCGGGATTGTTGAGCCACTTACTAATGTTTGTAACTTGGTCGTGTAGTACTAATCCAATAGCTAACATCTAGTCGGTCACATCAGTCATTGATTACACGTCTAAATTGCGAACAGTGGCAAGTGGCTCAACAATCCCGGTTCGCGACTGTACTTTAACCAACTAAGCTGTACTTCATTGTCATCCATCATAAATACGTGTACCAAATTTCAAGTCAATCGGACCAACCGTTGAAGAGTTCCCTCCATCGGCGACGGTCCAGGCTGGACCAACAAGACCACAAGCAAACAAAATAGTATCTTAATTGGTAACGGGAAGTGGTACCAATTTAAGTGGTACCAGTTTAAACAAACGGTACATGTGAAACTAGAACTAGATATAAGCTTGTAGAGAAAAATTCGGATAACACTCGTTTTAAATCGAATGGAGGTGTAGCGAGCAGTACGCGTTTGGCAGCAGCCGCCACAATTCATACATGAAGAGTTATATTTGATTTAACAACCACATACAATTACGCTTGTGTTCCCTAATGGGGTAAACAAGGTAGACAAAATGTTACATATTCAAAACCTTGACTATTTCGCGGCCAATCTATACTAATATAATAAAGCTGAAGAGTTGGTTTGTTTGTTTGTTTGAACGCGCTAATCTCAGGAACTACTGGTGCGAATTGAAAAAATATTTTTGTGTTAGATAGACCATTTATCGAGAAAGGTTTTAGGCTATATAACATCACGCTGCGACCAATAGGACCGAAGAAACAGTGGAAAATATGGGGAAAACGGGGGAAATTTGTCACTTTTCCACGCGGATGGAGTCGCGGGCACAGTTAGTTCTAACATATTTTTGAAAATAGGTGGATGAGGTATAGTAGTGACAAGTAACTAACTTGTCACCTAAACCATAAACCTATATTTCCTTAGTCGCCTTTAACGACATCCTCGGAAGAAATGAAAAGGTAGGTATTTCTATTCCGACACCACACAGGATCTATCCCAACACCACACAGGATACTTGATTCTAGAAGTGTTATCCATATTTAGTATTTACCATTGTAAGATGAGTTATGTTCAAATCAGTCTTGTAAAATTGTTTACGGTGGTTTGGTTGCAACTGTTACAAAGTTGGCGCTTGCGCATGGTTACTCAAGATCATGGTCAAACTTACTGTCAAGTCCAATGTCATGACAGTCACACCCTGGAACGCAGCTCGCGCACTCAGTCTTGTCATCTGTAATGAAAACACATAACTTATACATTCCCTGTATTCCCAAAGGGAGTACAGAGGTTTGACAAGTTACCATAGATGACAATATCATATACAGTGTGTTACCAGCGTGCGGGCATTTCTTGAAGCAGTGTTAAGAGTTGCGGTTTGTTAATCTACCCATTAACTTAATTGCATTAAAAATCAAAATTTCAAATTGCGTTACTTTTGTAAGAAAAGTTTAATTGCAAGCAATGTACAGCAAAGTTTCTGTCACAAAATGACAAATCTAATGTCATCTTAGTATTAACTGGAAGTTAAGTGAAGTTAAGTTACGCATACATTGAAGACTCAGAAAATGGAAGAATTGCATTTGTGGCTTTATTTGAAATAATTGTGATATGCTAATACTTGCAAAAGATTGCTAATTTGATACATTATCGTCAGTTTTAATAAATGCCCGCACGCCGGTAACACACTGTATACATCTGAATACATTTGAATACATCTCGATCGGTTCTGCATCCAAGACTATTTCACGCATCTTAGGCAATTTTAAGTTGTTTTTTAGGTTTTTCATACATACATACATACAATTACGCCTGTGTTCCTAAATTGAATAGGCAGAGCACATAACATGAAACACGATTATGATTATTTCACGCTTCCCAGCCACTTCCATTAAGGTATATCAAGGTATAGCCGCCGCGGCTCCTAGATGAAGGGCTTCGAATAACCCTGAAACATGTCGAGCTAAACTCAATTTAATAAACGTAAGTTATCCGTAAAATTTGAACAAAACAAGGTATATCAAATTATTTCTGGCAGTACAATACAAGACAACTTATTTGAATTCTACATAGAGAGCACTGTTTTCGGGTGTGATTGGAGGTTCAAAAAACATTTTTTTACACGAAACGTAAAACTAGGGAAACATGGGGCTTTGAACTATGTGTTTTAGTTACTGACCTGTACTTTGTACCATTATCATTGTTCAAAATGTATTTTATCGCGTGTTTTAACAATATGCACAAGTATTTAATTTTATTTATTTGTTCACTATAGCCTGGTGCAGTTGAACACTGAACAATAACAATTACGCTCTATTTAACAGATCCCACTGATTTTAAAATGAGGGTTTGGAAAAAAACTTAAACGTTCGTTTTCATCTTTTTCTGTAGTATCATTTAAGAGCGTGCAAACACAATTCGGCGATTTTGATGTTTTTCAAATGCTTTAAGAAGCTATAAATCCTTAAGTTTTTGAAGAAAAACTACTGTAACATATAAATAAACTCTTTTTCTTGGGATTTACATTAAATATTATTTTATTAGCAACACAGATTTCTTTTACTTGACTAATTTGTTGAAGGGTTTTCACAAAAATACGCGTCAGAGCTGTCTTTCACTTGAAAATTTTCCTTAAAAATTTACCACAAACGATATAAATTTGTTATTATCTGATAGACAATATAGTTTATTAAGGAATAACATTGTTACATGAATCAAATTATTGGTTTTTATTATTCAAATATCATTTAACATAATTTCAAAATAGAACCATTAGGTACTTTATTTTTTCCCTCGTTGATTTTAATGTAATTACATATAAAACAATTTTATTATAAATTTACAGAATATGTCTAGTCTAACCATATTTTTTTCATGGCTTAATAAGAGTCAATTTAATTTTCACAATTCTTTAAACTTTGGTCCAAAACCACTAAGGTCAGGTGGGGAAAGAGAAACGCAGGGGTAAGAGGGCACTACAGACCATACTCACTCATAACTCGTACGAGTTATGGTCTGTGGTGCCTCTTATCTCTGCCCTGCCTCTGAGTTTCTCTTCCCCCACCTGATCTTATATAACGTACGTAAATAATGTTTCTGCCCTCTTAAGTGAGAATGATTTATTGTGCGTAATGACAAAGCAAATTTATTACTAGATGGTCCGTTAAATACTGAACTAGCTATGTCGTTTTTTTACTGTTTGTTTTTCCTTTGATGATATTTTCAACTCATAGTTTTTTCTATATAGTAGCGTTTTGTATGTCTTGCCTACTCTTTTTGGGAATACAGGCGTATACGTATTCGTATCTATATATTTTGTAAAATTTAATGAAAAAGTGACAATGAGGCCAGCATTCATGAATCATGTAGAAAAAGAGACTACATTTTATTTAAGACTAAGATAATTCGTAGAAATACTCAAACTGTTCTACAAAATAAACTAAATAAACAAATACAGAACATCTTTACATCCATCCCTGATTCCATCCTTTGTTGTATCATTGTCACTTTTTCCGAACGTAAAAACGGAGGTTACAAGTTACAACCTTGCTTCAGTTGTAATTTTTTCTGTCACTACCAGCATATAAAAGCATCAGTAAATAGCTCAGTAATCACAACAACAGCTACTTTTGCTTCAATAGTTTCATTAGTTTCTGAAGTTTTGAATTCTACACAATGCCTGCCCCTTGCGAACCCTGTAAAGGTAAGTCCAGACTTCGGCACATCCCAACATAAGGTAAACGTCCCTGTGCTCGACACAGACCCAATACTTGGCACTTGCAACCTTATGTCATAGTAAGACAGGTGACAGATGGGTGTCATCCACTGGGCGTTGAGGCGTCGAGCATTGGTACTTTTACCTTACTAATCTATCGACGAGTTAGCTCACTAGAGATAGGAAAGTCACGGATTTTGTACGGGCGCTATGTCATCCTGCACTTTGCTTAACAAACTCTTTTTCTCGTTTGCGTATAAGGCTAACCTGATTCTTAAATTCAAAATGTACTGAAATCACGCTTCGTAGCCACTTTTAGCATACCTAATTTTAGGTTTAAATATGGCCGGAAGAGTTTTATTAATGATATGTTGCTAGCTTGTCGCTAGCATACCTTAACCCAGGGATCGAATACCGGTATTATTTTCATACATTTATACCGGTATTTAATTACGGTATCTCAGTTGTTTTTGTATATTATTGCAATTTTTTCATTTAATGTCGTAGTTTCGCAGGCTTATCTAAATACTATCTAGGAATACCCAGCTAAAATTCCGAATTAAAGGAGATATTTTAGTTTTTATTAATACCGGTAACGATCCCTGCCTTAACCTATTTCCTTAGTTGCCTCTTACGTCATCCATGGGAGAAAGGGAGAGGTGTTATTCTTTAATTTAGAGTTAGACTAGATAAAAAAGGTACAATAGTGACAGATGCTAGCCTATCCCTTAGACCAGAATGTGTCAAGCTAGAGACTACTTTTACGTTAGTTAACACATTGTAATCTTTGTTTTGTCCAGACACCTGCACGGAAGGATCAGGATGCCAGGACAACTGCCCCTGCGACACCAACTGCTCTGACTGCGACACTAAACCAGGTAATTTAGCCTGTGCAACCTTCGCAACTACGCAATGTCTTTTCGTCCGACATTCCTCAGTACTTCAAGACGAAAGTCTTTCATCAGTGTGTTACCAGTGACGACTTCCACTGAAACGTGGTCTTTCATTATCGGCTTCATCTCAAACCTCAAAGTCGCTCAACGAGCAATGGAATTTATTTGTAAATTTATTGGATTTCAAATCTTGCCCAACAGCGCGGAATAGAAATTTCAACCATATGAGTAATTGGCGATAATAAATCACAATTAGATCTTTCGCCATGCTGTAGTACCTATAGAATGCGTTGCATTTGCATTTGGATGCTGTATAGCAGTTTACTCCTTGTTTACGAACTTTAGTACAAAATACTTTTTTTTAAATATGAGGTTTCCTTTTTTTACTAAACACATAGGGTCTGGCAAACTACAATTTTATACTTGTAATTAATTTAAACCATGTTTTCGTTATTCCAGGTGGCTGCTGCTAGTCGAATGGGATCCTCAAGCCTTCTGCTCGTCTCATCGGTTCCAGATTTTAGTTGACTGTGTAAATAATGTACTTAACTAGTTCTGCAAATAAATCAGTGGTGCCCATTTAAAACATGTCTTGCTTAATTAGCCTATCTGTCATCCATCTTCATACATACTTAGATACTCTGTTTATTCTAAGATTATGAATTCAACGGATAAAATTTTAATTTTCTTCCGGAACCCAAAGGTACACCTGGAAATGATTACATACATAACTTCAATAAACAGTTTGTCATAATGTTTTCAATACAAAAGGTAGCTGTATTTAAGGCGATGCCTTATGTGATTACTTTAAAAAGTTAGGTTTTGCCAGTTGACATTCAAATCTTAAAATAAAAATGGTGTATAGTCACATCACATCACTCTAATCATAATCACCTCACACTGCACATGGAAAAGTTTGTGAGTGTCTATTCTATATGTGCGTATGTTTGTTACCTTTTCACGCCCAAACGGCGGGACTAATTTTGAAGAAGGAAGCTGATTCCCTAGATTAACACAATAGGCTTTTTATCCCGGCAAAAAAGGTAGATCCCGTGGGATTGTGATGAAACTACGCATCATCTACTAAAACATTCTAGAATCTAGATGTTTCCCACAACTTCGTCTGTGTAGAGTTGTCTTATAATAATTAATGAAGGGGAAAGTTTACGAGTAATAAAACGGCTGGACCAACTTTAATAAAATTTGGAAGAAGAAGAAGCTGAAAGACTGCTTATTATCTCGAAAAAACGCAGCGAATAATACGTTTTCTACTTTCGGGCAGGAGCTAATAGACTAGATGACTAGAAAAAACTACCTTTACTACTACTTTAGTCCGTCAGATAGACTACGAAAAAATTTTGTACTTCCCATATTTTTTACTTGAGCCTAAAAGTTTCGCGTGACGTCACGTTTGAGTACAATTTTTACTCAAACGTGACGTCACGAGCCCCCACTCAGGAAGTTTGATGATCTGTACCTTTGACGATGTTTAATTATTTGACATACATACATATTCTCACGCCTGTATTCCCAGGAGGGGTAGGCAGAGCACATGAATTCAAAAATCCAGTGCCACGTTTAGCAAATTCAGGGTAACCAGAAGGTCAAACGTAGTATTGTGGTGACAGGTTGCTAGCCCATCGCCCACAATACACCAACCATTTCCCAGAGTCGACTCTTACGACACCCACGGGAAGAAAGGGGGAGGTGCTATTCTAACCCGGCTCCACGCGGGGAAATCTATACTAATATTATAAAGCTGAAGAGTTTGTTTGTTTGTATGTATGTTTGTTTGTTTGAACGCGCTAATATCAGGAACTACTGGTTCGAATTGATAAAATCTTTTTGTGTTGGATAGACCATTTATCGAGGAAGGCTTTAGGCTATATAACATCACGCTACGACTATTAGGAGCGAAGGAACACTGGAAAATGTGGAAAAAACGGGGGAAATTGCCGAAGGTCACTATTCTACGCGTACGGAGTCGCGGGCACAGCTAGTTATTTGATAAACTAAAAAATATGTGTCTAATTTTTTTCCATTATCTAACTTACGGACTAATTAGAACGATATGTTTTTAACCCTGTCATCATCTCTATTCTCCATTTAAATCATTATATATTATTATTATGTAGACATTACATTATAATATGCATTTACACGTTTGCATTAGGCAAATGCACATTTAAGCACTTTTTCATCGAAAATGCATATTTTGATACTTTTTCATATTTTCGTGTTAGGATGTTGTATTAATTACGTAGAGTAACGCCCCTGCAAGTTCGCTATCGAAATGATTCGTTGTAAATTAGATGCAGTTTTGTGTAAAATCTCTGGATTGGAGGCCATCAAGAAAATTAAATTAACGCAATTAAAGAAGCCGTGGTAGCCCAGCGGTTCGAACTGTGGCTTCTCATGCAGAGGGTCGTGGGTTCAAGCCCCGGGGCGGAATTTATGTGCGATATCAAATTTGATATTTACCACGAGCTATTCGGTGAAGGAAAACATCGTGAGGAAACCTACACATAGCGACGAAGTAATTCAACGAAGTGTGTGAAGTTCCCAATCCGCACTGGGCCCGCGTGGGAACTATAGCCCAAGCCCCTCTCATTCTGAGAGGAGGCCTGTGCCCTGCAGTGGGCCGTATATAGGCTGATGATGATGATGATGATGATGATGATGAATTATCAATGGCATCGAATAAATTTTGCCTGAAGAGGTTTCTGCAGAGATGGCGCCAAATTTTAAGTCCTGTCCGGTAACGGTTTAAGTCGTGCGGTGTGCGGAGATACAGCGTCTCTGTAGGCTTAACAAAGCAAGAAAGACACGAGTAGAAATACGCGCAAGATAGACTATACTTATCACTGTCTAACTAGAGACGTCAGAAAATTGTAGGTAGACTATTCCGCGCGCGAGGCGACTAGAGTGCGTTGCTGTGCTTAGCCTACTGTTGGGTAGAGTGCACGGCTCCAACACCATCCAAATGTGTTGGCTGAGCGTGTAAACCGCACCATGAGAAGCATTGGGTAAACATCATCACTGGAAACATTAAGTGATAATCTGCCGCCTGAATGTTATTATTATTATTGCATTTTACTTCACACTCTAATATTTATGTTAGAGGTATAGGTATGGCTCGTTGGCTGAAATACTCACTTTTTTTATTTTTTTTATTTACAGTATTTTTATGAAATTATGCAGGTGATACAATTATATTAACAGAAGAAATGGACATTTAGCTAGATAATTATGAACATTTAACTTACGTCAAAATTACGTTACAGAAAAAAGGACTTTAGCTTAAGCCTAGTCAAGCCCCTCCAGAGTTGTTCTTCGCACAAAGGTACCCTCGCACTGGCCGCATTATCGCGAGAGGTAATGAAGGACTGCTACCTTCACACCAGGCAAGGAAAAAGGTTAAGGTACATTTTAGGCGGCAGACTAGCAACCTCACTTTTACACCAGCCAAAACAAAACCTAAAAAAATATGCTAGAAGTGATCACGAAACGTGAAATAGTCATGGTTTTGTCTATATAGCGTTTCGTGTGCTCTCCGTACCCCATTCGGGAACACAGGTGTGATGTATGTGTGTATGTAGATGTTTATAATGGAGTAAGGCGCCTAGGAAACATCATAAAAATTGTGTAGTCGCAAAATCTTATTCAGTTACTGAAATGAAACTCAGACATCAACTTAAGGAATTTATTGAATCACAAAAGGCAGTGGAACAAGACGATGGTAAGGAAGAAACTGACGCAAAAGGCGACCGGGAAGCAGGCTTCCAACGCGGCAGAGACTCGCGCGCCGAACGGGCGACGCGGGCGCCGGTCTTCCTCATCCATGATTTACTAGCAGCATCCACCTGGAAAGTAATGGCCATTAGCTGGGTCCACACTGGAATCAATTTGGAACAAAATGGAACAAAATGGCCACATACGCTGGCAGGCAAGCGAATAAAGCAAGCTTTTGTTCCACCAAGGGCTCAAAATCGAACCAAAACTAGCAGCCTCACGAGGTGGCTAGGTCAGTAAGGACCCGGCTATTAGGTACTTGATGATGTCGTCCTTGATACTTTGGCGAAATAAGTTTTATTTCATGTGGGAAGAGTAAAAGGGAGGCTTTCGTATTGCATCAGGCATAACTGGGCAAGTTTTAAAGATTGCAATACACGGGCAAAGATGCTTTATTTGCTCCCTGATGGGTACATACAGTCAAGGAGATGGATACCTGTGGCACTTTAAACCTTTTCATAATGAGTTTCATATTGCTTTGATTAGTAGACAGTATGGTACGTCACATTGATATTTTTTGTAAAAAGGTACAGTTTACAAAGTGACAAAGTCATCAAATTCTTTGACTGTAAATATTGTATGCTTACATGGACATCAATTTAAATGTCACCGAGATGGAAACGTTTAGATCTTCGTTGAGATGATAGTAAGTTATAAAAAGTGGCCTATTTACCTGTGGAAGTGCAGTCGTTGCAGCCCTTGTCCTTACAAGCGCAATTGTCTTTGCAGGATCCGTCCTGGCAGGAATCTAAAGAAAAAACATGTTATTTGTTACTCTAAATGCAGTTGTCAATCTAATTGTGCGTTTTCCTATTATTATTTTTTTCTCAACTGTTTTTTTCTTTAAAGTAGTAAAGTTTGTTTAGAGTAGTAAAGTAGGCTACAAACAATAACAATAATTATCACGTCTGACAGTAAGTAAATAGGTGTGTAATCAGAATCCTGTAGCGTACACTAGAAACCAGGAAAAATTTGTAGTCAGAAAACCATGAGAGTTAAAGACTCACACGGGAAATAACATTTCTTTTTTGCCAACCGAAAGGCGATGAACCAATTTCGTATTTTGAGAATTTTCGGTATGCTGTCCAAAAGCAACATTGATAGCTAAAGTTAAAGATTTCTTTTAAAATTATTTATTCAAGCCCTTCTTGATTCAAATTTTTTTTCTTACCTTTGCAGGGTTCGCAAGGGGCTGGCATGATGAGTTGATCTTCAGTTGTCTTATCACACTGTGCTGGTTCCTCTGTTCTGCTATGATTTTATACGGCAGTTTCGGTGCAAAAACTGCATTCAGAGCAAGGTTGGTGTATTGTTAACAGTCCGCGTCTATTTGTTTGGAAAGGTTCTAGAGAGAACTGTACTTCTGCCGATTTAGTAGTTAAAATTGCTTTTGAGTCCTACATACTGGTATTATTAAGACTGTATTTTAGAAATAAGATCAAAATGAGTCCTTTTAACTGCTTTTGCTCTTCGCCTTGTCTGCTGTTTGTCTGTAAACCTGCTCCCTCTTGTGCCATTGAAATGAACAAGATTTCAGTATAGGTGTATATAATATCAGGCCTGTATTCCCAAATGGGTTATGTAGAGCACACGAGAATTTACATAGACAGAACTACTCACATTTCTCGTTTCGTAGACACTTTTGAACTGTTTTAGGTTTTCAAAATAGATTTATAAAGTAGGTATAACAGTGACAGGTTACTTAAGCCTGTCGCCTTAAGCGTACTTTACCTATTTCCTTTATCGTTAATCTTTTATTTCGCTTTGTCTGCTTTCTATTTTTTCTCTCTTTAATTGTAAACACCTTTGAAGTATTACTAAACCAGATCCACAGAAGAAATTGTGAGATTTAACTCTAAATCTGACACAGAATGGGAAAACATTGAATGGTTTAAATATTTTTCATTTCCAAAATAATTCACAGAGTTCGGTTCGTACGACACCCGCAGAGCGGATTTTTTCAAAGGTTGCAAAGAAAAAACTGGGAAAAAATAGTTCAAACCTCGATCAATGGCTCTTTGGTTCCGCCTTTATTATTTTCCCGGAAAAGCTTCAAGTCACGCTTGGCGGCGGTGACTCGGTTCCATCCATTTGTGTGACTTCCTGTCTTTACAAAAGCAGCCTTCGGCTTAGATATTGGGCGATATTTAAGTGTTTTAGATTATTTTACTATATCATTCAGACACTGAAAATCAGGGAAGAAGTATTGGAGCGATGTGCCAAACTGTTGAAGGTAGACAATTTTATTTTTAGTATTAAGTTAACGACAATTTTTGATTGAATTCGATTTGTGCTTATATTACCATCAAATAAACCATAATGCTTTCGTCGCGTTTATAAATTACTTACTTCATTTTTCTCGGATAAGTACTTACGTAAAGATTGCTGACTTATTGTATCCCTAACGTAGCTCCTAAATATTTTCAAATGGCAATATTGTACTGATCGTAAATGACGCTACAATACTGTGAATGTGAAGAGAATAATCATTCTCGTCATTGTCAAGAAAAATGTAGCTTTGTATCCCAGGCACTTAAGTTATTTCTACAAAATCAATATAAACAAATACAATCTAAACGTCACGCGTGTATTCCTAAATGGGTGGGCAAACTTACATCAAACGTTACATAGACAAAACTACTGTTCCGGAGCCACTTGTAGCACAATCATCGGTTTAAAATAGACGAAAGAGGTATAATAGCGACAAGTTGCTAGCCTGCCGCCTAAAGCATACCTAAACCTATTCCCTTAGTCGCCTCTTACTAATGAATTGAAAAATTTTCTTCTAAACCCGACACCAAACGGTGAACCAAAATTGATCTTGTAATTGCATTTTAGAAACCGTACAGCAGCAACATGAGGACAACTCGAAGCTCCAGGATTCCACCCAGAAACCTTCCAGCGACGACTCACCACAGCTCCAAGACTCTTCAGACCCTGACAGTTCCCAGGACGAAACCTGCCCTCCTGATTGCCCTTGCAGGAGTACAGAGAAGTCAGTGAAGTCTTCTCTACGACTCCAGATATTCTTCAACGTGTTGGGGATACTCTTCGCGCTGTTCGCGATTTACTTGATGATAACCACGGACTCAAACCTGTATCTGATATTCTGGATTTGCTTCTCCGTTTTGAGGAGGATGATGGGGAAGACTCGTTCGTTGAAAATGAAGAAGGAATAGTCTGTTGAAGATAGTGAAGGCTGGGATGAAGAGTGCTGGAATGAGCAACCTGGGGCACACGGTATTAAGGGTTCTGCTAGATTATGTAAAGTCAAACCGATTGATTTCTGTAACGTTGTCATAATAAACGTAATAACGATTTCATATCTCGATCAAAGCAATGACACTATGATGTTTACTGTAAAATGGTTCCATGACGGTTTGGGAATCATTTGGTTTGATAGTACCTGCCTTTCCTAATTGTAAGTTCTTAATTTATGCTTTTTTCTTCTATTTATTAGTATTTGTAAGTAATTTATTGAACTGTTTTGTTGTTATCACTGGTGATTTAATTTAAGAATCTTAATAAATTATATTCAATGGCACGTTAAAATTGTTTTTATCTTTTATTACCCTGACAAGTCAAATAATGACCAACGAGAGACATTTTTTTCTCTCTGGGTTCTCGTGGATTTGATTTCTGTAAAAACGTTCCATGTCGTCTGCTTACCCCCGTTGAGAGTAGGCAAAGTACAAATGCCAATCAACACTGAGAGTTAAATGGTAGCTTAAAAAAACTTTTTGAAAATATATCCTTAATGGAAAGGTATTTCAATGCCAGTTATTCTACTCAAATCCCGCAAGTACCCTGCAACCAAACAAACTTCATCGTCTCAGCCATAAAACGTCCACTGATAAGCCATAAGCCTCTTTTGCTTTTATAAGCTTACTTACATTATTTTATTGTACATACTTAGATTTGGATTTTAGTAAGTAAGTAAATAAACACTTTATTGTACAAAAGGAAAAAAAAACATAAAATACAAAAAACAAAATTATATACAAATGAAATGGCGAAGTACAAAGACTGACTTATCCCTTAAGGGATCTCTTACATCCAACCTTACACTTATACCTTTCCTTAGCATTTTGATTAATCAAGTCTGCCAATTAACTGATTTACTTCAAAATTATTCAAAAGGATTCACGAATTAGGTAACACTAGCAATGGTAAACAGAGAAAAGTTATAAACAGTAGGTACATTCACCACATTAATATCTGCCACGACGGAGTGTGCAAAAATATCTGACACGTCCTACTGCCCCTAGTAATAGACTATCAGATGTTTTTGCAGCCTTATTGTATCAGATCATAGAGGACAGACCAACTAGAGAAACAATGATGGCACCCAGTTAGGCAAACCGTCAGTTTATTTCAACTTACAAACTGTCACAGAAACTGTAAAGAGCCAATAACCATAGAGGAAAAAGCCACTGCGTTACGCGCGATCTTGGGCCGGCCAATAAGAGCACAGCGAACGCCGCCATGCTCTGGCGGAATCGTCTTCGAGCAAATTCAGTGACATTAGTACTCTATAGGTTCTGTCCTCTATGTATCAGATATAAGCTGGTGACCGTACTGCCCAACAAACAAACAATCCCAGTTGCTTGAGTCGTGGTTCGCACTCACGTTCGTGACCGCAGGCCACGTAGCGCAGGTTACATCAAAAGATAAGTTAACTGGTATGTCTGATGGAACAAATGGTATGGGAATGTCAGATTGTAATTCTTGTGAACTTTGTGTTACATTTAGGTACGGGAAGTAAAGCTCTCCGCCGATTTTAGCCATGGTGACTGGCCCTATTTTATCATCGTGTTAGGTGCCATTTCTACTTTCTTGTGTATTGTTTACCACGAAATTTATAGTTGCCGCGTCAACCTGGCTCATGTCTACAATTTTGTTGGCTAAAACAACTGATGCTTGTTTCACAAGTCATCATTTGTAACTTATAAAAGTTGGTTAAATAGGGCCCGAGGTGTTACGTTTTAAGCTGTATCAGCGTCGAGGTGTGAACTTAGTACTTACTTACATAACTTACATACTTAGTATGAAAGTTAATTTATCATTTTAACGTTGCATCCGCAAATAAGTAATCTCAGAAAAATATAAGAGCATTGATTACAAACATTTGGTTCTAACGTGGTTATTGAGAATTTTATTAAGGTCTTCTTTCTCTAATTTTGTAATTAATCCAGTGGTAGGTATCCAAGAACAATGTTTCTCAAGCTTTCCTTTTTTCCTTTATGTAACGGAAACGACTCCAAGAAGTATGAATGCCAATCGTAACACTAAGGAAAATTTTTTTTCAATATTCTCGACGTGGCTGAGAAAAAGGTTCTTGACTGACAGACAGAAGGACGAAGTATTCTTATAAAGGTTCCTTCTTCCTCCTTTCCTTGAGATACCGAACCCTAAAAGTTAACGTATAGAGAAAATACATTGCTTAACGATTCTTAATTTCTCTTAAAATTTGAAATTTCTCTAATTTAAACTTCACATATGTATTTACATCATCACGCCGAATGGGTTAGACAGAGAACAGGAAACAATACATAGACAAAACCATGAGTATTTCACGTTCCGTGGCCACTTCTGACATATTTTTTTAGGTTTTGAGGATCCACGGATGAAATGGAGAGATGTTGTTCTAAGTCCGACACCACACGGAATTAAATAAATAAATTTCTCTAAGATAAAAATTGCCTTAGAAAACCTAAGTCGCTCTGTTTTTATATAACCACCAATTGTTGCGTACTCCAGCAAAAGAAATAAAATTACATATTTTATTTTCAAAGCCTGTTACCGAGATATCAACGTGATCAATTGAGCGATTTTTTTGCAGCAAATAGTTGCTCTTGATTGTTTTTTTCCTGTTCGAATTGTCCGCGGACCATCGGTTCGCAAAAACGTAGCACGACCAAGGTTGTTTGCGGTTGAAGAATAAAATTTAACTTATCTCTACATCTAAGCGCGAGTTTTAAAGTTGCTGATGCAGAATTTTATGTTATTTGAAGCAATCCCGTGTGGTGCCGGGTTAGAATAGCACCTCCCCCTAAGCTTTCTTCCCGTGGGTGTCGTAAGAGTCGACTCTGGGAAAGGGTTGGTGTATTGTGAGCGATGGGCTAGCAACCTGTCACCACAATATCACGTTTGACCATCTGGTTACCCTCAAGTTGCTAAACGTGGCACTGAATTTTTGAATTCATGTGCTCTGCCTACCCCTCTTGGGAATACAGGCGTGAGAATATGTATGTATGTATGTTGAAGCAATATCTAAATTGACATAATTTATGTAGCGTAAGTAAACTTTTTAATACGACATACATTCAACATGTCTGCATTCCCCAAATGGGGTAGGCAGAGATCAGGTATAGGCAAAACCATAACTAGGGTAGGTAACTCATGTTTTGTGGCCGCTACGCTATTACCTACATACTGCGTATTTTTTAGGTTTTATGTTGGCAGGTACAATAATGACAGGTTGCTAGCCTGTCGCCTAAAATATACCTTAACCGCCTCTTAGTACGACATCCACTGAAGAAATGGAAAGGTTTTATCCTAAACCCGACATCACACGGGAAACCAGATGTGAACATAAATCAAATTCGAAGTGGAAAAGACTGTAGCCGGTCGGGTGGTGCTATTGAGTTAGCAAATTATGGTGTGAAACATTGGTCTATTTAGATCGAACTAAGAGTACGACAAACGTTCTAGATGTTTTTTGATTATTCGAATAAAAACGCAGAACACCAACAAAATTATCTCAAAGAAAAACCAATTTAGAGTCTATATTTTTCAATTTTTTAAACTAATGCTCGTCAAAAAAAATTTAATCACTAACTAAGAAACTACGCAGTTTCTCGCTGGGTCAGATGTTGCGAACCTTTTAATTGAATAGTTAACATCAAGTTAGACAAGCGCGTAGGTAAATCTGCAATGAGAATTTATAAGGTTTATTTTTGACAAAACTGACAAGTTCCGCGACATAATTTTGCTCCCAATTTTATTCGGTTACATTATTTGTGTAAACAAGTACCTAACTTAGATATTTTTCTGGAATAAGTAGGTAGTAGTCTATTTTGCGAATTCAAATAATGTGTATATATATCTCTATCTTTTTTGCACGAAAACAAATTAGTTTTTACTGTAATAACTAATTATTTAAAGAAGTGTTTAAAGTATACTAGCGTTTATCTCCGTTTTAAACGTAAAAAGCATCTGTCTTCCCTTTATTTTTATCTTAATCAGTTTAGCGGTTGAAGTGTGAAAAGAGAGGTACCAACAGGCGGATAGACAAGACAGATACTTTTACACGCATCACGCCTGTATTCTTAGGTTCTAAGTTAATAGATACAATAGTGACAAAATGCTAGTCTGTCGCCTAACGCATATTTGAACATAATTTATCCTTAGTCTCTTACGATATCCACAGAAGAAATGGAGAGGTGTTATACTGAGCCCGACATCACACGGCAGTTACTTTCACATTTACAATAATTAGCAGAATAGGGGCCATGACAGTGTTGTCAACCACTGGTTACTTAGGATCGTTCACCCCGCGTGGCGGCACTGATTGGAGCAAAAAACCAACCACGCCTGGCGAGATTACTAACCACCGATAGACGAAGGAGTAGGTACGCTGTACAGCAAATAATTTGTTACTTGTGGCACTATGAACCTTTTCGGAGTGGAACTCCGACCAGCAGGACTATTGCCTAAAACACTAAAAACCTACCTCGGTTTCAATTGCTGTTGAAACCAAATCTCGCTTTTAAATTGAAACATTTCCTATCACCAAGGAGCGAAATTTTTCATAGCAAAAATCAAACATTAGAGGGATTGAACATAATTAAGTTTTATCGACTGTTCCAGTTATCGATATTATCGAACCGACTCTATCTCTCTCTTTAACATTATTCAGTATCACAATCGTAATCCAGTGTTTTACACGAAAACACTTTTGAGAGACGTTTGAGATCTAAATCGCTTTCCTCCGTGAAACCGATGGAAATTTTTAGTGCGTTAGACAATAAATAGCCCTGCAGCTCCGTTTCAAGTCTGATTTGATTTTGATTGAAACCAAATAACTGACTCAAAACACATGATATTGTGTCCAAACAGGTGACTTAGAGAGCTAGTAGCAACACCAATTAGACGTCATTCCTGTAATTAGTGCATATTATGACATTATGAGGCGGTGGTGTAGTTTCACTTTTCGTTTCCTATTTCTTCATCCGTACCAATATATAAATGTGAAAGTGTGTTTGTTTGTTTGTTTGTTTGTTTGTTTGTTTGTTTGTCCGTCTTTCACGGCTAAACGGAGCGACGGATTGACGTGATTTTTTAGGCAGAGATAGTTTAGGGCACGGAGAGTGACATAGGCTACTTTTTATCCCGGAAAAAATTGATGTTCCGGAGGGAAAACAAAAATATAGTTTGCTTGATAGATCGAAATCGATCGATGATAGATCGATATCAATCGATAACCGATCGATAGATGATAGCTCGATGGCGCTGTGTGTCGTTTGAAACGCAAAGTTTTCTTATAGTTGTGCTTTATACCGCAATATAACCGAGTTCCACGCGGGCAGAGCCGCGGGCGGAAAGCTAGCAACATAATAAAATTAACTTCGTCTATGAATCTTCGTAGAAATTGGTTACCGGTGTTCTGCAAGAACTTTTTTTATCAAACCTAATTATAATTAGCAATAATAACACTGTCGATACAAGTTTTTTTGTTAGGTACCTATTGCATTTTTTACCAACTGGTAATTTATTATGGGTTTCGTGGCCATTATAATCACGGTTTTGTCTACGTCACGTTTCGTGTGCTCTGCCTACCCCTTTGAGATAACAGGCGTGATGTGTGTGGTAGTTTATTATCAACCATTCTACACACACACACATTTGTACATCAAGTCAATCCGACTACATACATACATACATACATATTCTCACGCCTGTATTCCCAAGAGGGGTAGGCAGAGCACATGAATTCATAAATAATTTGAAACAAAAAAAAAACCGACTTCAAATTAGCAATATTTAATATTTAATATTTACTGAATGTACAATCTTGACTTTATCAACAAATTACCGAAAACGCCGTACATCTCCATATAAAATTTGAAGAGTTCCCTCGATTTCTCCAAGATTCCATCATCAGATCCTGGTTTCATGCCAATGGGACCAATTTCGAGTTATACCCTTTCGATTGAAAAAAAATTTTTGTAAATCGGTCCACGGGTCTCCGAGCTATCGAGTAACATACACACAAAAAAAAATTAGGTCGAATTGAGAACCTCCTCCTTTTTTTGAAGTCGGTTAAAAAATCCAGTGCCACGTTTAGCGATTTCAGGGTAACCAGATGTCAATCCGACTAACCTTTAAATATTTCCTCCAGTGGTGACCGTCCTGGCTCGGTCACCCGAATTCTATTACCATATTGATACCCGAATTACAATGGAATAGAACATTTTGTCTCGGTCAGATACCGAGAAGATACACAAGCAAGATACTAAATAATCTCAGTAAGTAAGATGTGATGATGGATCATATAACAACGTGGTGACGGGTTCAGAATTCTCTCCATTTCTACAGTGGATCTTGAAGGAGAGGTGACTAAGGAAATAAGTTTAGGTGACAGGCCGGCAACCTGTCACTATTGTATCTCTTAATTTACTTACATACAGTCACGAACCGGGATTGTTGAGCCACTTGCCACTGTTCGCAATTTAGACGTGTAATCAATGACCGATGTGACCGACTAGATGTCAGCTATTGGATTAGTATTACACGACCAAGTTACAAACATAGGTAAGTGGCTCAACAATCCCTGTTCGCGATAACATCACGCCTGTGTTACCAATTGGGATGGACAGAGCACACGAAAAGCTACATAGACATAATTATTACTATTTCACGTTTCGTGGCCGCTTTTAGATTTTAAGGTTTTAAGTTGAAAGGTATAACAGTGACCGGTTGCTCGCCTGTCGCCTAAAATGTAGGTACTTTAACTTCAGTCCTTACTCGCCTGTTACGACATCAACGGAAGAAATGGAGAGGTGTTATTCTAAACCCGACACCACACGGGTATCTCTTAAAGTATGCTAGAAGTAGCTACAAAATGTGAAATAGTCATAGTTTTGTCTATGTAGCGTTTCATGCTCCGCCTATTCTTGGGTATGTATGTAATATGTATGTATGTAAGTCAGATGATGACAAAAACGTGTGTTCATGGTACAAAAAGGTTTCTAACGTCGCCGGCTCTTTTCAAGCTTTTTGGAGGTCTCGTGATTAATGGTGAATCATTATAATTGTCGGCGCAGGTTGTTGACCTCACCTGCCTGAGTTTATTCTGTCGTTACTTAATTTTTATTATTCTTGAGTTAAGAGCTGTATAAAGTACATGTAAATCACATTATCAGACCAGCCGTTTAAAAGTTCTTAAAACTAAATTAAAACTTGCGGAGCCACCAGAAATGTATTAGGTACCAGATTATTGCATTGTCATCCGATTTATAAAAGTGTACAAAATTGTAGCTCTATCGGAAACCAGGATCAAAAACTTACAATGTTTGATTATAATATAAACAAACTTTATAACTGGTAAAAACTAATAACAACCTAACGAACAAAAACTATTACCTAACTGCACTTCAGTGTCATCCATCCTAGATTATGTGCACCAAATATCAAACAAGTCAATCAAACCAAACGTTGAAGAGTTCCCATCATCGGAGTTGGTCCCGGCGACCAATCAGAACTCTACTATCAGATTATTGCATTGTCATCAAACTTACAAAAGTGTTCAAATTTTTAGCTTATCGGAAACCGGGAAGTGTATCAAAATCATCGTGACAGGTGAAACTAAAAATAAGTAAAAGCTACCTAGTAAATGAAGTGTAGTTTTGATCACGTCAAACTAAGGTTTAGTAGTAAAACAAGGCCTTATCACCATAGTTATTATGGGCCTACAAGAAACCGACTATCCGATTCAATTCTTTCGTATCTGTATATCCTAGGTAGAGAGTAAGTGTAGTGCATGGGTTTAAGTAAAAACGTAAACAAATCAAATCAAGAGACTTGACAAAACAACCAACAAAGTTCTTATTTTGTGTCCGAATTCGCTCTTGATTGTGTATTTTACTGGATGACATAGCATAATTTATTTCCATTTACTTTATTACCAACAAGCTCTCTATGTTAGCATCAATTAATAAATTTTAATAGTTGTAACTGTAAAAAGGCTCGTTGAAGGGCAAGCGTCAAATAGCTGGCCAGATATATAAAATAAAAGTTGTATCTATTTTCACTTCGATGTTCTCGGTTGGTTGGTATCGGCTCGAAACCGGTTCGGGCTGTTTTTGTTTACGGTCAAATCATTTTATTGTACGCTATAAGTTACTTAGTATCTCAATTGTGAGAGGAGCTGGGAGGCTTGTTTATAGGATTACTTTTTTGATACTTAGGTACATTGTTTTAAATATCGATGATATTTCTAGAAAAGTGTATACTTGAGTCGCTTTAAAAAAACCGTACATAGGTAGGTACATAGTTAAGGACTTTCGTAAAAACAAAAGTTAACTGATTCCTTCGTGTAACGATACTTAATTACCCATACATTTTGCATTGGTAATTTTCGTTACACAAAGGAAGTAATCGTGATTTTGTTTTTAATTTGTGTGCAATTTTTTTGAAAACCACACTCACTTAACGTATTTTATGTTTAGTTAGACCTAATATTGGAAAATTAACTTCATCTTATTCATCTTTCATTTGACTTTATTGTGGTTCAAAAAATAATGCTGCATTCTTAGTCGGATGTAGTAAGTTACGGAGTCCCATTTATTTATTTCACTTCTAACAATTACATTTCGTGTGGGTAATAGACATTTAGACTTAAATTCCATTAAAGATCTGAAGACGACTATCGCCTTCATCTTCACCATACATGTAACACCGAAATATATTTCCCTGGAATTTCAAAAATTCAGAACTTTAATTAACATTCAATATAGACACTTATAACACCATTAATATGAAATATTGTAATTTAACTTTAGGTTTATAAATAAATAAATAAAATAAATAAATAAATAAATAAATATCACTGGACAATCTTTACACCAATCACCTAGTCCCAAAGTAGGCAATTTAATGCCTGTGTTATGGGTACTAGACAACGGATAAACTTACTTATATACAGATAAACATCCAAGACTCGAAAGCAAACATTCGTATTCATCATACAAACATCTGCCCCGACCGGGGATCGAACCCGGGACCTTAAGCTTCACAGTCAGGTTCTCTAACCGCTGGGCTATCTGGCCGTCAAAATATAAATACTTAGGTATACACAGTCCGGTGGTACAGCACTCTATCACAATAACATTTGATCCAAAATTTGGAGTCAACATGTTCCCTCATTCCTAGTTTAAAGTTATCTAGAACTAACTAAACTTAACGATTAAAAATGAACACAATCATCAATTAATTTAAGTTCCCAATAAGCTGGCACATTCCGCGCACGCGCGCGCATTTTCAAAAATCATCGCAATTTCTTACTTGTGCGATAGAAGAACTGTATTACGATTACTAAAGTTTAAGCAGGCAAGTCGAAATTGGCCACGTTTACTTGCGGCACGTGGTCTGGGTCAGTCTTGGGCTTGGTCAACGCGTCGCTGAGGCCCACATCCTGCAGCTTCCACTCCCAGGTCATCTTCTGGACGGCGTGCAGCGTCTCCGCCTCGATTTGCTGGCGGCGGATCATCCCTTCTTTAATCTTCTCCCACTTGTCGTCCACCTCTTGTAGCCAGGAGTTGATCTGGCGGCCGTTGCAGCGGATGCGGCGCGTGTTGCGATTCTCCTCCTGTTCTGGCGGGAGTTCGCAGTATATCTCCCTCCCGCGAAGGACAGTGCAGACGGAATACGGCATGGCCTGGCTGTTGACCGCCCTCTCAGCTCGGCTGTGCACGCGCAGTATCTCTTGCTCGACAGCCAACACAAACTTCTCCCTTTCGACTCGATGCTGAATCTCCATGTGGATGCGTTCACGCGCCTGAGACGTAAACTCTTCCACCATCTGCGGGGGCAGAGTCAGTGGAATGACGATCTTGAGCTGATCAGGGTCCACATTACCCTGCAGAGTGTAAGTGCGTTTATTCATCAAGTAGTTGTTAAAGTCTTTGGGTGGTTTAAGTTTGACTGGTGTAAGGTTTTTCTGGCGCTTTTCGATCTGCTTGCGGATGTGTATGTACATCTGGTAAGCATTGGGATGGTACATGGCTTCCGCTTTGGCTCTGTCAATGACATCCATTTTGGTAAGCTGAGCATCCTTGGAAGCTCTTATTTTGCGTTTGCGGGGGTGTATGTCGATGGGCTCGGGGCGTGCGCCTGCGGCGGCGGCCTCCTCGTGGGCCGCGGGCGGTGAGGTGTCAGGCATGAACATGGGTCTTTCTCTGTCCTTGTCCTTGTCTTTCTCCGCATCGCTGTTGCGGTGGGAGCGAGCGAGTTTCTGCGCCAGTTTGATGGCTTTAATCCGCTCGGAGTTAGCGCGGCTCTCGGCCTATGCCCGGAACGCAAGGAGCTCCGATCGTCGATTCCCCCACGTAGCAACTCAGTTATTGAACCGAGAGCGCGCTCGTCTGTTCTAGATGCCTGGGGACCGCGGCTGCGCGCGCACCCGAACAAGACAATCCCAAGTCTAGATATAAAACATCGACGATGCCGGCCCCTTGTGACTCCTGTAAAGGTAATAAATTATTTTTTTTAACATAATATTTTTTGGTGTTTTAAACTAGTCCGTGTTACCGCAGTTTATGAAGGCCGTAACTTGGGTAAGTGACAGTTTTTGTTATTGTTTTGCCGGCGGCCACGTCGTATTTTGTCAATGACGCAGTTATAGAATTTTTGATTAATTTCACAATTCTCCCGTATCAAGTACAAAATAAAAATCTAAACCGGTTCTTTACTCCTAAAAACATCTTGTGAGCATCACTTAAAATCGAATATTGTGCTTTTTCCAAAAATATTTATGAAAGTGTCAGAAATGTGCAGTTTAGTTGTCAACAGTTAATTATATCAACATACCTTGTCTTGTTCGTAATAATTACGGCAACACAACACGAATTGCACTCCCTCCGCGGCAGGTTAAAAATAACTGGGTAGTTTTAACCGATTACTTGTAAAGTCTCCTCCGAAGTGGTTCGGGGACACTCGGTGCAGCGAAGCGAAACGTCAATGCATTTCGTCTCCCATAGAGCCCGGAAGTTATAGATTTCTGCTATATGGATTTTACGACGCTGTTATTGCGCTTCGGGATTCACCTGGTATTGATTTTATGCAAAATGCAACAGTACTTTAGTTAAGTAGCATAAAAATGTCGCCGGGGGCGTGTTAGGGAAATGTTTTTTATTTATCTCGCGTTTTATTTATTTCTTTGGCTAATAACTTCACGCAGCCTGGGTATGTGGAAATATGTAATGCATGCCTGATTATCGAGAATTCCATTTTTTTATTTTAATAAAGAAAACTTGCATGGAGGACGTGTTTTGTATTTTATTGAAATTGCCGTGACAGAGCATTTTTTAGCGATCACATTTCGAAATTTTCTTTACAATTGGTTAAGCTTTAGAGAATGCAGAATCAATAATGAAATTACATTTTAGAGGTTGATTTACACTTTTTTTTATTAAACAGCCGTGGTAGTTAATTTTTGGTTATTTGAGTTTAAAAAAAAATCTTGAACTTTACCTCTAAAATTTTTTTCACGTGGGTAAAGTAATCCTTGAACAAACCGGCACATAATTGCGAAATAATACAATGTAGGTAGAGTATGTAGTTTTAAATCCAAGCTGGGCTCGCGTGAGTAGGTACTAAATATAGCCCAATCCCTTTCGCACTAAGGGGTTCTGCCTGTCAGTGGGGTGTACATCGGATGTTTTATTAAATACGATTTTACAAGCTTTTGTTTCCTTTCATCTGCCTCGACTCTCGATGCTTGTTCGTCTGTAGTCAAGTCTTTTCGTTGTGACACATCTCCTGTTAAGCTTTTAAGAGCCTGTGTACCTACTATTTTTCAAGGCGTATTTTAGTATCAAATGCAGAATGTTTTTTTTTAATTAACACATGGACCAGGTTGAAAAAATGTGAAGCCGGTCACTAAATGTATGACCAATATTTTTATTCTTTGTTGTTGTAAAATTTAATTTGATTTTGTAATTTTATAAATGTGTTTTTCAGCGTATTATGCGTATTAAAAATAATCACAGGGTTTTCAAAACATACTGTAGGTAGAGCTACTGTCCTACTGAAATGCTGCGCAGTTGTCCTAGAGACCGATTTTTGGGAGCCATACAACAATAATCCAACCAGTAACATCCCACTTTATAGTTAAAATCCGGGTCCGATGCAGATTGGGAACTACGCACACAACTTTAAAATACCTCGTCACTATTGTTTCGGTTTCTTCAATAGGTTGATACCTAATAACATTTAAGATTCGAAAATACCCCTAAAAATGGGTTCCCTTTGCGCAATTGATAAGATAAGTGTTGCGCGTCTATGCTATATCTATGTATGCGATAGATGGCGCTTAAATCAGTAGTGTTCTAGCGCGAAGGGTCAGAAACAGGTAAGTATTTATTATCAAACCGCGTTTAGAAAGGAATTGAGTTCATATTGCCATTTTTGAACTAATGCATGATATTATGACATTGTGAGTAGTAGAGTATGCAGATAAATTAAATTGTTATTTTGGTACAATGAAGTTCTTAAGCATGGAAAAAATAGGACATTTTACAGAGTTTTTTTATTGATTTCCGATAGCATTAAGAGATAATTCTTCAGATCAAATAAAATGACTTTTTTAAACCTATAGCGTTTTTAAAGTGTTTTTAATATTTTTAAATGCGATTTTATAATTTATGTACTATTGGTAAGTGTTGTCATTGATGTAATGTGAAAAGTGTCAAAACTGTCTTGAAATTTTGATTGAAAATTTTGAAAAAAATCATAACAAATGACAGTATTATTTACCGAGACTAGAGTTTAAATATGCAAATCATATTCAGCTATTAATTCTATTATCTATAAGAGTCTGCACTTATGAAGATATCAGAGATTGCTGTAAAGATTATATTTAATTATTTATTATGCACAATTGTGCTAACGGTACCTACTCTCGAATCCCTTTCTAAACGCGGTTTGATAATACCATAGCCGAGGTTATTGAATGAAAATTTTCAGGAAATATTTTAAAGGGGTTTTCAGAAGCGCAAACATTATACTCGACCTCTGGTTAAAATATCTACGGTTAGTTTCCGCCCACCCGGTATACTAAGTAGTACAATGTCGAGCACTGGAACATTTACCTACTAGGTATTTTAAATACATACATGCATACATCCATATCGTCACGCCTCTTTCCCACAGGAGTAGGCAGAGACCACTTTGTTCCACTCGCTACGACCCTGGCATACTTCTTTTTGCTTCATCCACAATCATTAGTCTTTTCTTACATGCTCGTCGATTTCGGGTAGGTACCTACTCCTGACCTGACCTGTTTCTAAAACGTCAGCGATTTGGTCATGGAACGTCCGTCTAGGTCTTCCCCTCCCAACACACCCATTCACACTTCCCGTATAAATCTGTTTAGTCAATCTTCTTTCATCATTATAGTACAGGAATTATACACATTTTGAAATGCAAATGAACCGAGAACGCTGAATTTTTGATATGACGTAGAGAATGCCCATAAAAGCTTAACTTGAAATTGTCGACCAAGATTTCCTATGTGGGTTTTCCGCCATCTTGAAAAAAAGGTTAAGATTGGTTTTTTGACAATAACTCGGCTATCCGACGAGATACGATAATTCTGGCAAGTAGTTTTTTGTAGCTCTTTTTATGTTCTATAATTTATGCAAAAATACATTTTGCGTAACATGCATCGTTATCGAGATATTGGCCAAAAACTATTTTCGTGTTTTTCGATCGATATCTTAATAACAATGCATGTAAAGCAAAAATGTTTTACGCATAAGTTATAGAGCATAAAAAGAGCTAAAAAATCTTCTTGACAGAATTATCGTATCTCGTCGGATAGCTGAGTTATTGTCAAAAAACCAATCTTAACCTTTTTTTCAAGATGGCGGAAAACCCACATAGGAAATCTTGGTCGACAATTTCAAGTTAAGCTTTTATGGGCATTCTCTACGTCATATCAAAAATTCAGCTTTCTCGGTTCATTTGCATTTCTTTGCCGTTAATTCCTACGTAATGACCGGGTTATTAGCATTAGTTATTCTAATGCGTCGAACGACTTGTGTAATTTAGCTTTAAGCTCCAAATGCACTGACAGCGTAAGCGAGGCGGCGCGGCGCGGTGCAAACATAAAGCTCATTTCCCGGCCGGTGCGCTGTGCGCGCTTCTTCGTTTGATTTCAAACGTTACAGGGTGTTTCTTGAGACTTCTCATTCCCCTGGCGTGTCATAATAACTATGATTTTAGGCTTAATTATAGACAAATTATCAGAAAGTGGTGCCTATTTAAGGGACATTATTACGCATTAATCAAAATCGTATTTAGTTGCAAATTGATCGATATTTTTTAAAATAAGTAGGTATAGCCAGGGTAACGATAATTCTCAAGAATTACCCTACAACCGATACCGTGACGCCACCGCGCCACGCTGCCCCGCTTTCACTTTAGTCAGTAATCATTCAATTTATTTTGTAATTTAGTAGAAATAGTTTACTTAATTTTTTTATGTTTTCTACTACTATGTACTTACTTAAAATGAAAGTAAAATTAAAAAAATATTAGTTCGTCTGCATTTAAAGCAAAACCTATGTGTTTCCAGATACGTGTGGCAGCGGCAAGGCGGCCTGCGGCGCCAACTGCACCTGCGGCCCGAGCTGCGCGTGCGGCGACGGCCAGGCGTCCGGTAAGCTAGCGGCTACTATCCTCGTAAGGCCCCGCGTACTTTATAAAGTACAAATTACTAGTAAGCATAACAGCCGAATGTACTTCATTAAGTACAAATTATTCAGTGGAAAATGAACTTAAAGATCAGGTTACGTAAGATTCAACATTTTAAGCCATGAAATCTTTGTCTGGGTCTGAGGCCCTAAATTAAGTATTTAGAGTCAGGAGGAGGCTATAAGTAAAAACTTAAGTAAGTCACCTATTGTATGTACTTGTGTACAGTTTGCAATGAACGACGCAAAAAATCCGAAAACGGTTACTTTAAATTGAGAACTATTTATACCGTATTGTGACAGTCATGTCAATCATAAGTGGACAGGAATAATCAAACTTGAAATAAAATTGTGTCTCAAAGGACCATGGGCAACTTTGTATGAAGCCTGGTTCTGAAACCAACAGAGCTGACACTTACGTCATTAAATAGGTCTTTAACTCTACTTTATTTCATTGTATGGGCACCAAGTCGAATTCCATGGGAGAACTGAGATAAGTATTCATATTTAAATCTTAGTTTAAGAGTCAATAAAATCTATTAAAAACAGGTTTAGGGTAGGGTTAGTGTGTAAAATAAAAATAAGTTTTGTGAGCAATTGATGGTTTTAAACATAAAATTACCGTGAGACTCACTCATAGTGGATCTACTCACGTATTTTTATATCGAGATTAGCTCGACATGTTTCGAGCCAATCCGTGGCTCATCATCATAGACGTGCACTGCGCGCTCCCGCTCTTTTCGTGCAACTGCTAGACACGACGAACGCGGTTCACAACTACCCACATTTTCGCCAACACATTCACTATAAATATTCTCCTAAATATTCTCCGAATGCATTTTTCGTAGCTAAAAGTACTAAACTCACCGTGACTAAAATACGAATATCTCAGTTCTCCCATGGATTTCGACTTTGTGCCCATATAATGAAATAAAGTAGATTTTAAGACCTATTTATTGACATAAATCTCGATGCTGTTGGTTCCAGGCCCATTTTGACCATGGTCCTTTTGAAAGTAGAATTTCTATTAATTACTGTCTGTTAATACTCGTTACTCACACATACAACAGGTGATTTAGCTAAGTTTTTCACCACCACTACTGTCGGACTGTAACTTGGCACGGTTTTATTAAAATCCAAGCCCTCCTATACTGAAAAAAGGACTGTGCCCTGCAGTGGGACGTTACATAGGCTGGATGATGATGGTTTTAAATAGTGGGTGTAAAGTTTCTTGCGATTATGGTCCCTGTATACTCAAAGGGGGCATCCAAAACGTATGTCACACTTTCAGGAGATGATTTGTGTGATACTAGAACAAAATTACTATAATTTTCATAGTTGAATGTGTGATTTGGAGGGTTGGGATAATAACAAAATATCATGAAGTCATCTCTGATTTCTGACTAGATAATTCTATTTCATTTTCATAATAGTTCATATTATTATTAATCTAAATCCTATCTGTCTTTGACTGCCGATTGTTCAATCACCAGATAAATTTATCTGCCAGTTAAAATTGTTGCTATCCTTTTTTCGCGTCATATAAAAGAAAAGTGACAGCCAACATTTATCGGACAGATGTGCTTTATCTGGTGATTGAAAAATTAGCCCTTAGTCATATTAAATAAACCTGCCAAGTGCTAGTCGGACTCGCGCACGAAGGGTTCCGTACCAAAAACTGCAAAAATTCAGAATTTTTGTATGGGAGCCCCCTTTAAATACTAATTTTATTTTATTCAATTATTTATTTTTAAAGTAGATATTTAATTAAACATTCTGTGAGCATTTCAAGTATTTAGCTGTTACAATTATTTAAATAGACCCAAAACAGCAAAAAACAAACAGCAAAAAAATAGGTTTTTTGTATGGGAGCCCCCCTTAAATACTAATTTTATTTTATTTTAATTATTTCCTTTTAAAGTAAATATTTAATGAAATATTCTGTGAGCATTTCAAGTATTTACCTGTTACAGTTATTTAAATAGATCCAAAAATAGAAAAAAAAACACGTTTTTGTATGGGAGCCCCCCTTAAATACTAATTTTATTTTATTTTAAATATTTCCATTTAAAGTACATATTTAATTAAATATTCTGTGAGTATTTCAAGTATTTACCTGTAACAGTTATTTAAATAGATCCAAAATAGCAAAAAATACACGTTTTTTGTATGGGAGCCCCCCTTAATTATTATAATTATTTTAATTTTAGTATTTGTTGTTATAGCGGCAACAGAAATACATCATCTGTGAAAATTTCAACTCTCTAGCTCTCACGGGTCGTGAGATACAGCCTGGTGACAGACAGACAGACAGACAGACAGACAGACAGACAGACAGCGAAGTCTCAGTAATAGGGTCCCGTTTTTACCCTTTGGGTACGGAACCCTAAAAACTACTGGCTGAATGAAACGGTTGTACGCATAAATAGAAAATACAAGTATAATTATGTGTTCTCACTCTCACTCGTTTTTTTCTTTTTCAGGCGGAAAGCCATGCTGCCAAGGCGGTAAAAAGTAAACTGCCAGCATCTAGCCACGATTAAAAAAATCGCGCTTGTAGTAAGATTACTGGGTAAAATGCAATGAAATAAAATAGTAGTTTAAAAATAGAATAATCTTACAATGCATAATGACTCTCTAGGAAGCATAAGTTTGTAGTACATAACAGTTTTAAAAATGTTGCGTCATCATAAAAAATATTATTTCAAGTAATGTACTTAGATAAGCTTTTAAAGTTTTAGAATAGTTCCTGTTGCAACTTAATATATATTTTAATAATTATGTAGTATATAATATGGTAATTATCACATCCAGTGTTGGAGATACTCGTTGTATTAAAGAAGTGGTAGTAGTACTTGTAATACTCATTAGCATAGGTTGTTGCGAGCACACATACGCATAATAATGTAAATGTAGTGGCATTTATACTGAAGTTTATGATTATAATTGTGGAATAAATTTTAAATGTTGTTTCATTTCGGTGTCATCCTATCCCTCCGATATTGTCTAACCTAAGCGTCTAGTGTAATGAAAACGATGATGAATTTGATAACGATTTCGTTTGCGAGTTATCGCAAAATTGCATGGAAACTGACAGCGCCGCCAGCGGAACGTTTGCACAACTGCCGTGGTCCATACAATTCCGTGATAACTCGCAAACGAAATCGTTATCGAATTCACCATTGTTTTCATTACACTAGACGCTCTGCTCGCATTCGCTATGGGCTTGACGGAGGAAAGCGATCGTAATCCCAAGCGCCTCGGTAAAATGCTTTCGTATAAAACGAAATGCTATGCGCAATTTCGTAAATAATCGTTCAATTGGCTTCAACGGTCTGGGCATGAGTTTCGATTGTCATGACGTTACGCGATAACATTTGTTTCAATTTTAAAGTGAGTTTGATTTCAAATTTAACACGATTGATTAAAACAAATGAGTTAGGGCATTCCATTGTCCAGCATAAGCTGAGTTAGAAACACTTATTTTGATTGACATCATTCTGATTTCAACCTGTATATTAAATTTAGGTTTTAATTCGTATTTTTTACTGCAGAGACAAAACGCTTTTTATCGAAATTACGTATCGAAATCTTAATTCCTTTAAAAAATACCAATATTCCATTTGTATTATGAAAAAGTGGAACAAGTGGTCTCAAATTAATTTGCCCATTATTTTAGGCCTGTCTTTACGTAATCATTTGGTTAACAATATTATAAAGATATTAAAATACGTACTTATTATAAAAATACGTATTAGTACAATCAACCTCGGAAGTATCTGGACTGGACACTTAATTTGACACAATGAACAAGTGTACTGTAAAGTATTCAATGTGTTTTAGTATTGAATGTGACAAGATTATAGTGTTCAGCTACTTCTAATGCTGACCGTACACTCGTAGTTTCTTTTATTTTACTTTTTTACCTTCACTTATCTCCGTCCAATAGATAATTAAAATAAAACATCAAAATCCAATAAAAGTTTCTTTATTATAATTCTTAAACGACCATGTATATGAATACAATATCTCTTGGAAGCAACTGACGGGACATCATCGAACATTTTAACACACAGTTATATTAAGGTATATTATTACCAATAGGTACTACTTCCTAAAATATATAGGAATTCAATTCTTATCCTAAAACATATACTTTGCAACAATACATAGAACAAAACGTCAAAATATATGATTATAAAAAAAACTAAAGTACTTAACCAATCTGTTAAAAACGGTTTTGTAAAGCAATTTAGACTTAGCTTAGACCGCTATTTAGTATGTTATGTTTAAACAGAATTAATATAAATTATGAATACGTGCTTAATCAATAAGAAATCAAAATCAGTCTGACATCAGCAGATAATTCCAATTTTGATTTTAAATGAAATAATTCAAAAATGGAACTAGAATGTTGATGTGTAGCCATGCGTAAAAATAACAAGTGACATTCGAAAACTCGTTGTAAATTGAAACGATACAAGCAACATAGATAACAAAGCTTTTCAAAAAGTTTCGTACGTATAGCTAGTAGAATTCCATATTGTACAAATTGTAATGAAAACAAAATATTCAATTCAGAACGCCACTATTTCGTAATGAAGCAATTATAAAGCTTACAGCTTTGTACTTAATTACGTCACAGGGTTTACAATTACTGGAATTCTACTAAGTACTAAAAAATCTAAAGGCATTATTTGAAACTTTCCAATTATGAACCTTATCATACCTAGTTTTAAAATCCTACTATATACTATTATAATGAGAAAATTTAACAACATTTATCATAGTCGTTAACAGTGGACCGTCGCCGTTATAAAATATAATATTTTCATTTTATTCGCCATGGAAAATTATTTCTCATGACTCAATAAATAGATCTACTGTTATATTTTTAAAAATTTCAACGGCAATAACCACATACTCAACAAAATATGTCATTCTTTTTTAAACATAATGGAACGCTTTAGGTCCTGTTCCAAATGCATTTTATTCAACACACACGGATAAAAAATAACGCACCTTATCAACAGTAGAAAAAATAATTATCAATATGGCAACACTAAACATGTTTTTTTAACCTATTCACACTTGCACAACATTATGACTTGACTTACGAACTTACTATGAGGTCAATATATTCAACACGATTAAATATCTATTCTCGATCACATCAAAATAACAATCACTGAAACATCACAATGCTGGTGTTACCATAATTCATTTTCTGTAAAAAATTCATACAACTTGATTCTTCGCAAGTTAGATCTATGTAGACTGAGATACTGATCTTTGATAAACAAAGTTTAAAATGTACACATAACGTAGGTAAAGTAAATCTATATCTTACAACAAAAACTTATATTTTTCTGTAAAACCAAAATCAAACTTATCTGCATAATATAACTCTTCGATATATCTCATTTTATGTAACGCACGAGTCACTAGTCCATTATAAAATAACACACATTTCGTACTATTTTCCGTTTACAAACTTGGCAACCAGCACCACAGTCAAATCCCAGTACGAAATGATCTACTTATAAGCCAAAGATCAGTACAACAGTCTCGGCCAAAAGTGCAATCGAGATATCTCTATGGCGAGAAGATTTTTAATATAGCAACACTACTTTCTACGGCCTAATTTGCCATAACTTTCAAATCCATCCCGATTGCGAAACCTCTAAACTTCCAAAGCCGACATTCAACACAATCTCACGATAGAAATTAATCTCGATGACACCGACTACCTACACTCCGACCAAAAAGAGTAGAATGACAATTTTTGACGTAAAGTGGTCGAATATTATGGCAACGATTTTTACGTCGGGCTCTAGTATTTTTGTCCAATTTCTAAATTTTTGGTCGGTTTTATGTATAGATGTCCTACGTACCTATTAGACATAGGTAAGTACAATTCGTTGAAATGTGACAGCTGTCAGTTTATGGCACTGGTTCCTCCTCTGTCCCCTCCTCCGAGTCATAGACAGGCGCTCCGTTCTTCATTTGAATAACTGACTTCTTCCTGTGTCTATGCTCTTTCAGATCTTTCTCGATGTTTCTGGAATTAACAAATACAAATTAAGGTAATTAATGTTGAGTAGGTAGTATTCAGTAAAGGTTTACTTTCAATATGATCTTCAGGAATGTTTCCATATCAAATAAACCTGTGTTCCGCAAAGTGTGTGCCACGGCACGCTGGTGTAACGTGATTTTTGGTTGGTGTACCTCGGAATAATAAAGCTATGTAATAAAAAACTAGAGTTTTGGACTAACTACACGGAAAAAAGTTTGCTTGTATTGCCCCAAGTATGATTTGCAACCCTTTAGATTCTAGATATTAATTAGTATTATAGTGTTAAATATAAAACTACCGTGAGACTCACTCATAGTGAAAAATAACGGAATTAATCTCGGTATTAAACAACGTGAGTAATTCCGTTATTTTTCACTATATTATAGTATTACTCAGAAAATTTATTTTTCACGGAGTACCTATTCGTTTTCCGAGATGTAACTCGAACAGAAAAAGTTTGCAGAACACTGAAATAAACGATTCGAATAGCTCGCGTTTTAAATAGCTCGTAATTTTTCGACAAGTCATTCAGCCATACTTCTAAAACTCTAACCCTAATGCCTTGATCACACGTACCGAGTAGAGTGGCGAGAGAGTGTTCTCGGCCGAGTACTCGGTTCGTGTGTTCTATTAAAACAATAGTACACACGAACCGAGTACTCGGCCGAGAACACTCTCTCGCCACTCTACTCGGTACGTGTAATGAAGCCATTACTAATGTGATGACATTATAGCATAATAGATTTATTATGCTATCTCGTTCTCTCATTACCTGGCACTGATTAGCGGGTGTAGGGCGCTCTTCAGGCTCCCGAAGAGATACGGGTGCAGCCGCTCGTGGAGCGCCAGCACGTCGCGCGCGCACTCCAGCGGCTCCGACAGACGTACGCGCAGCTCGGGCTCCGCTGACGGCTCGTGCTCCCGGCTATAAACAGAACATATTGATAGCTAAAGTAAAATCGAATATAAGGGACATCCCTATATCGGTCAACGTGTCCCCGCACTAATTTTCACTCTAACGTTTGTGACACGCGCGAATTCAGTTTACCAATTATTTTGATATAAAAGTGGTGTGAATTCTTGAATAAATGTTTGAACTTATGTTTGTTTTAAAAATTATATAATTTTATTACATTCCATTCCGTAACTACCATAGTTGCAAAGTGTATGATAAAAATTGAATAGAAAAAAAATGAGACTTAGTTCTGTTTAAAAAAACGTACTACTTTTTATATAATGGTCCTTCAACAACCATCCTTCTAATAATCATAATTTATAATAACAACGGGTACCTTTCGTGTCCGTCCCCCTCCCCCTCCGCGGGGGCGGGGCCGGCGCGGAAGTCCGGCAAGCCGCGCGCGCAGCTGAACGCGCGGAGGGCGCGCTCGCGCACGTACACCAGCGGCCGGATGATGCGGAGAGAGTGCTCTCTGGAAAAAAAAGGTTCCGTTTTGAATTGAATGCTGTAGCGACTATCCCCTAGTAATGAAACATTGTGTGGGTGGGAGATTACTTTTCTCTGGAGCTGATTGTACCAATCATGCCTATGTTCTGAAATGTGATAGGAGACAAAACCATCTTGAGTTGCAACTTGAGTAGCATAATTTTAGGTTTAAAAATAGATGAAAACGGTATCATAGTGACAAGTTGGTGGCCTGCCACCTAAAGCATACCTAAACCTATTTAAATTGAAAACGTGACAATTTATGAAAATGTATTTTAGTACCTATCGTTCACTGATTCGATTTAAATTAAACAATTAAAAGTCACTGAATTGAATCACATTTTTGTAAGTTGTAGGTATCAATCACGTTTTAAATTTCACCCTGAAGTGAATGTCGAACACAAAAATAATAAAATACTAGACCTGTCACGATAGTGCGACTTGACAATGGCCAGCTCACCGGCGTCACATTTTGAATTTCACATTTTAAACATCGAACACGTTTTGTTTTCTCCGATGTGATAGTGTTTCTTGACGATGGCGAGCTCGCGGCATCACATTTGAATTCCACATTTAAATATCGAACACATTTGTTTTTACCTGACTCGATAGTGCGCTTTGACGGTGGCCAGCGCGCCGGCGTGGAACGCGCTGGCGATGAACGCGCGCGCCGCGTGGTCGAGGTGCTGCGCGAGCGCGGCCACGCCGTAGCCGTGCGCCGCCGCCGCCGCGTACGCGCGCCGCCGGACCGCGTGCGACGCCCAGCGCTCTAAACCTTGCGGCCGTACGCAGCAACGCCCTAAGAGTGAAGATACATCTTTAGTGCCATCTATCGTGTAGTAAGAAAAAATGTTTAAGATTTTATAAGGGGTTCCCAAAGTTGTCTGGGCTACGACCAAATACACTTTTACAGTGTTTATTTGAGACCCCCAAATAAAGCCAATAAATTACTTTAGAAATAACAAACGAAGTGTTAATATTAATACGCTTTTTATCACTTACTAAAACTATCTACAATGTTAGTAGGTCATACATCAAAAAAAATCAATGGGAATCATGGGTATTTCAACAAATCACTTACTCTCCGAATCGTCTTCATCCAATTTGTCCTGGTAAATGAACTTGACTCCCAGGGTCCTGCAGTACGCCATCAGGTGCAGAGGGTCCACGTCACTCTGGGCCTCGTGCACGAACAGAGCACCTGCAATTTAAAATCAAAATGTGATCACTTTTGCACTGAAATTCACTGAATAAAAAATGTGTTGCAGCGACTCTAGTACCATCTATCGTGTCAATACATGAACATGAGCACCTGCAATGTAAAATCAAAATATGATCACTTTTGCACTGAAATTCACTGAATAAAAAATGTGTTGCAGCGACTCTAGTACCATCTATCGTGTCAATACATGAACATCACGTCTATATTACCAATGGGGTAGACAGACTACGCAAAACATTACATAGATAAGACAAAAAATTCAAGATTCGTAGCCACAATTTTAGAAGTTAGACAAGATCTAAAATTATAACAGGTTGCCTGTCTCTTAGTCTTAGATCTTAATCTATTGTCTTATTCACCGCTTACAACATCTACAGGAAAAATGGGCAATGTAATAAAATAATATAGAATAGTAGTAAGCATAGAATTAGATTAGCCTTTTCCAAAGTTTCTGAATTGCCTGGGTACTTGAAAATTCAAATTTCGAGTCCGAGTGATATTTTCGCACTTCAGCCTCCAATCCAGAGAAAATGCCTAGAATGTCAGAGTTGGAGTCTTTTCACCAATTTTACTTAATTTTAATTGTTGACCAACTTTCATGAAATAATTAATAGCTGCCTTTCTTTGGGTTGGGCACGTAATTACCCCCCATTATAACAATGGTTACAGCACTAAAATTTACCCTAATAATTGTGAGGCCGCGACTATTGCCTTTCAGTAGAGACATAGGCACAGGCCTCACAATTCCTATTGTGTTCCTATCATCAAACCAGCCGTTGCTCCAAGTTGCTACTCACCGATGCTAAAATGGATCCCCTTCGCCCGGGCATAGAACTGGTACTGGTGCATGGTGTGGAGCAGGGCTATGGAGTCCTGGCCTCCCGAAAGACAGACCAACACCTTGTCACCGGGCCTGATCATGTTGTACTCTTGGATGGCCTGGAATTGACAAAGAACTCTTAGAAAATTAAGTTGAAGATGAATTTGAGTAGCCAATGAACCTATCCGCGTTTAAAGAAATAATCGAGGGTCTTAAAGAAGAAAACACAGATGACGCTGTGAGGCGAGCCACCAGGATGTTTGCTACCTACGTCTCCTGCCTTTGTATGTCTTTATACCTCCGCGTCTTCTACTGTTACTTTCAGTATTCCTCATTTCTATATCCTTCTCTTTAGCTTCGCTTAGGTCCATCCCCTTCCGTCTTTCCTTACCTCGACAGTGGGCTTCCAAACGTCCTTGGGCGGGCAATGCCACTTGCCCTCATCATCCAGAGTGAAGTCGGTCAGCGACGTGTCTGAACAGGCGCTGCTGTCGTCCTGCTCAGTCTCCTCCCAACAGCATTCAGGCTTGAACGATTCCACGTCTCTGCAATGTGAGAACCTGACTATAGGTGCAGGGCAATACATGTCCTTATTAGTAGCTAATGAGACTTACACTGCTCGGCATTTAACTTAGCCAAAATTGACAGGTGCGCCAGTGCGGGAGGCAAACCGTGCGGTTGAAACGCTCCCACGCGACCTGCTTTACTTCTGCGTCTGTCAATTTTGGCCAAGTTGAAAACCGAGCACTGTGCTAAATAGCGTTGTATCATTATCTGCACAAGCATCTTCAAATTGTTAAACACATTTACTAGGCTTTGTCAGCCGCCATCATATAAAGCCACGAGAAACCAGCGGGAAATCTCTAGTTACTAACAATTTCAACACTCTCTCACCCTTTCTCAAAGAGTTCATCCCGCGAGTCTCTCTGGCCGTCCGTGCCGTAGCCGCTCGAGCGCGAACTGTTCTCCGAACCGCTCGACGCGTTCGACGAACGGCTCGAACGTTTCAGATCCTTACATCTGGAACGGGAAGGTTTTGGATGCTTATTTTTGATTTTTAAGCCAATTTGGAAAACTAAGTTCTACACGTTGTTTATATCGACAATACTTTTTTACGTTTCAGAAACAGATTAGCTCAAGAGTACCCGAAACCAACGAGCTTTTATAGAGAGATGAATGAATGTGGATGAAGTAAAAGAGGTACATATTATATCAGGATCGTAACAGGTGGAACAAGGTGGTCTCTGTCTACCTCTGTGATAAAAGTGGCGTCACAGCGTTCATCCATGAGAAAAAATCTGTTAAAATTCTAACTTGTAGAAAATCAAATCACATCAGGAGAACTATGACGCTAAGTAAAATGTTTGGCTGATTTACGTTGTAATTCAGGTTAAATTTGGAATATTAAATAGTAAATATAAAAATCTTCCTAATTCTCGAAACACTTTGCATGCCAAGTCTCCTTAATAAATTGAATTGACATACACTGCACGCCAAATGTTCTGCAGAATCGTTTCAGGAAAAGGAAAAGACTAAAAAAAAGTAAAAAAAAAACTTTTAAGTAAAACGGTTTTATTTTAGTCTAATCAATGTATTATAAAATTTAAGTCTAATCAATGTGTTTAAAACCGTTTTTCTTAAAAGTTTTTTTTTTACTTTTTTTTTTCGAGCTTTTAGTTTTTTTTTTAAATTTGATATAGTGCACTGTATTCTCCTTGCAAAGACCTTTCAATTGATACCCATATTGATGGGGTAGATAAGAATTAGGTCATCCGCCATTGTGTAGCGGCGGCCATTTTGAATTTACAATGACAATGAATGTGCATTATTGTATTGTCACTGGAATTAAAAGCATATATCAAATTTCAGATCAATCCGTCGCCGGCAAGAAGGTGCAATTTCAATTTCTAAATTTGAACCAACAAAGACCAAAGAATAAAGAAAGAATAAAGTCTAAAACAAACGGGGTAAGCTAAGTAAAACCGTTTAAAAAGACTTTATTGGCACTATCTAATTTTCCTGTACAAAAAAATATGATTGTGTTTAAATGAATAGCATGTTCATAATACTGAAGTGACATTAAGAAAAGAACCTACGACATGTTTCAAATCTTGATCCAAATTATAAAAATGTGATTCAGTACTAAACTACCTAACCCCAGTTAATTAGTTTTCACTCATTATATATTTAAAAAAAAATCTCAATGCAGCAGCAAAAAAATAACTATCAAAATGTTATCAAAAAAACAAAATTTAACTACTCTATCCAACGATCATGTAAACGAATTCATCGAATCCACAAAATACCTAAGTTCATTATCATCGAATAACATCAGCTCTAGCGATCCTGAATGAACTTCACAGCAAGAAGGTCGGGGACTTGGCGCCAACGATAGCCGCAGCTACGATAAGCGTTCGCCTTGGCATTGCTACTTGGCAGTGTTGCCTGAATAGAAATAGGTCTCGATTGCTTTCGTTACATGCATACCAAAAGGTGACAGTTGCAGTTGAGAAGAAAGTCGATCGAGAAGGGCTTTCAACGGTCATAGCAGATTTTTGACTACACAAATTTAGTCAGTAGCGGATTTTAAATCCGCTTTTTTGTATAGATTTTCAACACTTTTTTTTCGGATATTCTTTTTCGACTATTCCCAGCGTAAATTTGATCGTTTGATTTTTTACTCAAAAAAAGTTTTTCGCTGTTTTAGCATATGGACATATAAATAGTGTAGAGTCCCGTAAATTGAGGAATGTAATGTGGCTGGCTTGTTTATAGTCAATAAACCGTTAAAAGCTAGCCGCCATCTTTTACTTACATATTCGACACCGGACATGAGATTAAGATTTCACTTTATTGACAAAGGAACCGCATTAAGTAAGAAAGCTTAAGAAAGTGATGAAAATCTAGACAAGAAAGCGGATTTAAAATCAGCGAACCGGAATTTCCTCTAATGTATGGTTTCGGTTAACGTTACGGTTCGAATATCAATTGGTTCGACCATACATTAGAGTGAATTCCGGATCGATATTTAATTAGACGATACCATAACATAACTTATACTTAGGTATTTATTAGCTCAAAATCTCAGCGAAGCCATAACAAATCTAAACACCAAAACGTTCTTACGTAATGGATGAGAAGTGAAGCGCCAACGAGATGGCATTTTGATTAATTGCTGTACCAATTTGCTTTCAACCTGACACGAGCAAGATCATTGCCAACATTTGTAAGAGTTCTATTACATCGTTTGTTCTGCTTACGGGGGATTTGGATATTTTAATATTCGCTAAGCTGCGTTCAGATATAGTTTTAACGAAGCGTTTGTGAAATTACTATCCGTTTTTTTTTTTCATTTTATCTTAGTCATTTGTTAACTTAAAGTCGTTTTTCATTCGATTCAAGTGAAACAATGTTACTTCCAAATCATTAGTATTGCTTTCTCTTGATATTGTTTCGTTCTAATTTTTCATGGCACTATAAAATTACAATTTTAGCAGTTACCGTAGCACTTTGTTCCTTCATCCTTGTTTACTCTTATGATCTCCCTGCAAAGACAATGTAATCTTATTGTTAGGTATCTACTAACCTATTTTTCTCTTGTTCATCAGGAATATCGAACACCACTCTTCCTTCGCCAGTTGCTTCGCTGTATCTCTTGGCCAGGCGACCGTGGTCTCCAGGGCACACCGGAACACCCTCGATAATATCTGGCACTTCGGTCTTGTCATGTTTTTGGCACATTCTCAGTCTACCCTGCAGTTTCTTCGCTTTGTTCGTCGTTGGATCCGACGATGTGCGCCATTTCACTGAAAACAAAAGAGGATCGTTTTCATGAATTGGTTTTAAATTATTTCGTAGCCGCTTTACGAATCGAGTACAATTTTTATGCCGTAAGTCTGTCAATAAAATAATATTGAACAAGTGAGAAACTAGATCAAGTCTGTACAGAACTGGATTTCATATGAAAACAAGATTGAGCAACTTCAATAGAATCAATCGACTAGAATATACAGACGGTAAAATTTATATGAATGTGAGTCGTCTGTTTATTTATTCAGGTTTGATATTCCGTGCGCTATGAGAACATGAAAGCTGGTGACAGCTTAAGATCAGCTAGAACTCAGGTTTAACTCAAGTTCGATTTTTTACTATCCTCGTGATATAAAAAAATGAAAACAATAAAATTGTCAGAAGAAGAATACTCACCAAACTCTAAATAGGAATCAGTTTCAGTGAAACACATGTTAATCCCGCTGTCCTGTGAACTAACCGAAGGGTTTTGGCACCAATTTTTCTTGACACAGCAGTGTCTACAAGCCGCGTCCAAACATGACTCGTCGTCCGACAGTTTATTGGAGCTGATCGACTTGGGTATGTTCGGAGAATTCTGTGACGTCATCACCTGGATAATGGTATCAGGAGTTGAAGTCTCGCTTGAGTTAAACGAGATACTGTTTGGTCCTGAGGCTTCGTGTAAAGGAGTACACTGAGCAGACTTAGGCGAAGGAGATGAGGGAGACCTTTTGAAATGTCTGCTCTCTTCCTCGTTTCCCAATTGAACAGGCAAAACTGGACTAGTGGGACACTTTCTCAAGCACTGTGGTGCTCTATGCAAATCCAAGCCCAGTTCCGGACCCGACCCGATTCTCTTTCTGCCGGTTTGCGGTGGTGAACTCTTTCTTGAACCGTACCCGGTATATTCCGGTGAAATCATCTCATCGACCTGATTTACCATTTCTCTGATTTCACTCTTGACTTCCGATGCCATTTCCTTTGACATTCCCATTAGGTACTCCGCTACATCCATAACTGATACCGAATTCCTATCGCTCTGACTAGAAACTGAGTTCAAACTAGCATTAGACTGTTCGAGCGCGTCAGAATTCTCTAAAATATCATCTACTCTAGAAATAACCTCTCGTATCTCTGATTTGATCTCCGTGGCTATTTCCTTCGTCATCTCTTTGACGTAGGCTTGTAGGTCCTCTGAGGTTTGTGAAGCTAATGACGTTGTAGGGGATGATCGCCCTAGTTGACTACAATCGGACATAGACGTGCTACTTTGTGTACTGTAAGGAAATACTGGCGGCGATATCATTGGATCGTCCAAAGATTGCAGATCGGTCTGACTGCCACAGTTGCAGAACGTACTCGCCTTCTCTATAATATTGTTAGGACTAGCCTCTTTTAACCCAAGGTCCAATTTAGTTTGTACGCTTAATGCTACAGTGGGATTATCCGACCCCAAACTGTAACACCTAGATCTCATCAGCAAAGGACGTGTGGTTTGTGGACAAATCCGAAGTGGAGACACTGACTCCCCGACCGCAAATTTGACTGGATGCACGGTCGGACTTTCCTCTTCCTTTTGCGGTGTCTCTCTAAGACTAGATTCTCTTGAGTAAAACTTTTGTTTTTGCTTCAGTCTAAATATTTGGCAATCGTCTATGGCTGACAGACTGAAGTGGCGGGGTGACGACCCTAAAGTGGGAGACGAGGTGATGTTGGCTCTCGTGAAGTGTAGGCTCTTCCTGGCGCCGGTGTACCCGGAAGGATCGAATGGCACGATGTGTTTGACATTGGCGGACCGACCCAGCAAGAGGTCATGGGCTTCCTTTGGTAACATGAACCAGCGGAGATAGTCGATGCGCGGGTTGAAGCTCATTTCCGGCTCAGCCGTCGAACACTTCATTGCTAATTTTCGCGCTCGATTGAACAGGTTTCTGGCGGTTTGCAAGCATTCGGTGTGCGTTTGCGGGAAGATGCCGGGGCCTGCAACCATCACAACTCAATTAAATAAATTTACAAAAAGCAAACTAAAAAAAAGTCTTTTAGTTAAAACAAGTAAAATCTCACCAGAAACTCTTCTTTCGTGGGCTGTTATTTTCCCATCTTTAAACCTCAGAGAGTGTAAGGACTTCATATCTCTGATGATGGAGCACGTGTGATGCTTCCATTGTCCAGTCTCCGGGTTGACGACGTACTGCGGCAAGATCTTCCAACCCTCGGTAGCTACCATCTTCAGAGCCTCGAGAACAAAAGCCAATTCGCTGTCTGACATGAAATACTGTAGGGACACCCTGCAGAAGCCAGGCCTCAAATGCTCATTGTGTATCGGTGTTTCAGGAAGCTTGACAGCACTCAGTTTCCTCACGCGCGCTATCTCCTTTTGTCTGAAATAATTAGCAAGCTACAACACCGAGCGATACCGACCTTCGTTCTAATAATAGATCGTGTTTAGTAAGTAAACTAAGTACTTGTATTTTCTTGTCGTAAAATTTGCATGGAATACATAATACTTGCTTTGTTTGGCATTATTTTGTTTTGCAAATACTTTTGTTACCTAAACCCAGCGTCCGTGCCCGAAAACATACGTGACCTATTTAGTTAGATCTGCGACGCGGGCAGGGCAAATATTTTGGAAACAAAGGCGGATTTAGAGCAAAGTTGGCATACCTCTAACCCTACACAACTACAACGTAACATTATGTAGAAATACCTACAACTAAACTTGACGGTAGAGATATGTCTAGTAATTCCGTAAATTTGAATGTCCAATATAGCATCGTAACCTAAAATGGGGTAGATAGAGCACACAAATCGATACAAAGCCATAAACATGACTACTTTCTTAATTTATCGTACCCGATTTTAGTATAATTTTAGGTTAAAATGTGGATGTAAGATGTATTATAGTGCCAGGTACTTAAATCTTAGTCACAATCTGACATCCTGCAGTATTATTCTACCAACGAGGAATAAAACCTCAACGAATCACTCCACTTTCAACCAGTTCAGCTCTCAATACTCACGTTTCAACGTGCAGAAGTTTCTCATACTCCTTGAGGAGTTGATCGTCGATGCCGAGGATATCAGAGCCATAGTTGAGATTGCTATTGAGACCTCCCCGCGCTTGTATGCCGAAGACATCGTTGAGGACAGCACAGACGAAGTTATGGTGGAGGAACGTTCCGCGAGGGTGTTTGACCATGAGGGAGAATATGGGCAGACGACGAGCGGTCGCAGACTCACTGCCGAGTAGAATCAGTTCTGGAATGTTCTTTATATGGGAGAGCACTTGTCTGTAACAAAAGAAAGTTGAATTTAGAATATGTTCACAGTCCGAAAGAGATTCTCGGGTTCACGGAGATTAAACTAAACTTATTCAAGCGTTTCAGTGTGCAGAATAAATTTTACTTTGGAGATTTCAAAGTCAAATTGTACGTGAGCAAGATTTGTTAAAACTTTGTCTTTGTGACAAATAATGTAATGTCATTAAGTAGAGAGATATTTTTTTATACCTGTAGAAGGCCTTGAGAAGAAGAATTTTAGATAATTTGGGTTCAATGCACAACGGACAGATCAATAGTTGGCTTTCAGCACCTCTGTCTTATAAAGCAGTAGCTGTATACCATTATATTGATCTGTCCTTAGAGTAAGTAATTGTGTAAGCTCCCATGAGGCTGACATGTACACTTGAAGTGTGCGAAGCCTCCTTAAAAATCAGATTAAAAAAATATATACCTGTAGAACTTAAGGTGTTTTCATTAGAAATGTTATTTTTAGGCTTGGGACTTATCGCAGCGAACCGTGGTTCGGAAATACATGGAACCGCCAAATGTGAAACATAACTTTGATTTTTTTTTTCTACTCAAAAAACACAGGCGTCAAAGAGGATGCATCTTTGGATAAATCATGCACGGTGTAGCATCACAACTTGAACAGCAAGTACCTAATTAATGTAATGTTGTATAGGTTTGGGGACAAAATTATTAACGTTCAATTAAAACGAACTCCGTAGCGATTTACCTTAAAGTATACTTATTTTTTCATTCCGTAAATAGTTCACATGCGACGGCTCCTTGGATTTTATAATCTTAGTCATTATAAATACTAACCACTAAGTAATCAAGACAATTATGAAAAAGTTCAAAGTGGCACAAGTATAAAATTCCTTGAATGTATAGGTACTCTAGTTTAAAAGTATAATTGCAAACTAGTTAAATAACAGTTATTTAATCCGTAAAAGGCCTATGACTTTATAATTAGCGCATTATTGTGTCACGAGATTGCAAAAAACACGCGTGTGATCGAGTCAGTATGCGCTATGCCCATTTCCGTGCAGCTGATTTTAACTATGTCTTGGCTGGCTGGTTTGTAACTATGTGAACGAATAAAAAGAAAAAAAAGAAATAAAGTTTTAGAAATACTTGAACGAACATTACGATTTTTAATTTGTTGTTCGAAACATTTTCAAAAATGGAACGTACCTAGGATGAAACCAACCAGCATTTAACTTTTCATTCAGCTTTTAATATCATCCGATTAAGGCCTTTCCATACGCCATTATTTTAACAAGTTTATGGACTTCATAATTTCGTTTTCCTAATCTAGCAACACGGAAGTATCTTTGCATTTACTTAGTATGTGTTTGTTAATTGAATTTTCATGGTCATTGCCAAATTCCAAATTCTAAACAAAACAAAGATACAACTTGATTATCCGCACAAGTTGCTTAACAAATACTTACTTTGAAAATTGTTCATCGCAAAGCCGTCTTTGGGATAAAGGATGAACTTAATCTACGCAGCCAAAGCAGTCATTATTAAAATAATTATAAGCTATACCTACTTCCACTGTAGGTTGAGGACTTATAATAGATTCAATACGAAAACTTATTATTGCAGATGAGGAAGTCCCGAGCCACAGGAAGGGAAACGACGTGCCTTGAATAGAAACCTTTTATCTTGTCTCCGTATTTGCGACATCAATAGTCTTTAAATGCTCAAAGAAAAGGTATTTTTATGTTTAAAACGTGTTGTTTTGAAAAAGATAAAGCAGAGATTTTTAAATTGCTTATTTCGATTAAGTACTTAAAGAACCCATCCCTGCGTAATTCTGTGCTTCTTTCTCCAACTTTCACATTGTATAAATACTTGGTACTGTGTTTGGTAACATTACAATCGCACGATTATAATAGGTAGGTACCTACATGTTGTTACAACTAATAATTACATGTCTGCAAGCGCTCTGCCGTTTTGTGACGAAACTGACTTGCATTGTTTCGATAAGGAAAATACTGCATTTTGAATACAAATGTGCTAGTTTTGCTTTACAAGTACGTTCGTATAATGTAACGATTTTATCACCTCGCTTTGTTGTTTCAGTTTTTATACACTATCAATAACATGAGAATAATTATGGACATAGTTACAAATAAACAATGCTAAAGAAAAACGTTTGTAATAATTGCATTCATCTGGCAAGTAGTTCATGCTTTTCTTTCAACAATAGTAAGTAATAAGTAAAAAAATACGAGATACGTACTAAAATTGTGATTGTTGCCGCAAGTGCCCCTAAATGTAAAATTAAAGAAGGGACGCGAAATCATGAAAAAATACTAGGACACGGGATCTTAACAGACGTCATTTCAAAAGCTGATGCCTTCAGAAATTTGAAGAAGTCTTTTCAAAGGACACTTTCATCAATTCGGTTCATCGCTTTCTTCAGATATTTGTAGAAAAGTTCTTCAAAGGATTATTACCGATATTTCGATTCGTTCGAACACATTTCGATACGTAACGAGGTATTGACGATGTCTCTAACGAGTTCTAATAATGGTGTAACATAAAAACAATTGATTCCTGACCCACCGCAGAACGTTGTCACAATAAATGTCACTATGACGTTCACTGTAAATATGTTCTATGGCGGATCAGGAATAAATTGGATCGATTGTACCTGTCCCATGAATTTGTTGAAATGAAGTTGAATGATTGAAATGCTGGTATGAATTCCCACTTCAAGTCTTCAATCTAAACTAGGTCATGTTCTAACTCGATTCTACTCCGATTCTGTGAAAGGTCAAGTTGGCAGCCAAATGATACTTCGACTGAATGTTCGTTCTAGATTTTAAATGCAGTCGCGAATCTTATAGCTTTATTTATGAAAGCCGAAGTGGAGCTTGTATTTTAAAATAGGTACTTAAAATGTTGATCCACAAACAAACTACCGAACAGATTTTTAAATTATTTAAAGGTCCGTGATTTAAAAGGATTAACCTTTGTAGAATCACTTCTTCATCATTTACTAGGTCTGTCTAGATGCTTGTTGTCAGGTACGATTTTTTTCTCCAGAATTTCAAATAATACCAAATACTCTAAGGTCGTGCCGTGTGGTGTCCTGAATGCCAAAACACCTCTCCATGTCTTTCGTGGATGTCTGTCATAAGTGCTAACAATATCACGCTGAGTGCGGCCCTTTGGCGCTATTTGGCATGGAAATATTTTATTTCCATAGCATGTCACTATAGTATTGTTAAGATAGTAATTTAAGGCGCAGCGCAGACGACAGAGTTTTGTGCGATCGAGTCTGCGCAGCAATAAATTGTCAGAATGGCGCGCTGACAGTTTCCACGAAACTCTGAATGGAAATTCCTGGAAACTGTCAACGCGCCATTCAGACAATTTATTGCTCCACAGACTCGATCGCACAAAACACTGTCGTCTGCGCTGCGCCTCAGGCTTAGATAAGTAAAAAAATGTTTCATTCGTGTTAAATTTCCGTCAATAAATGTCTTTTTTTCTTTCTTTTAACATAAAACCTAAAAAATATGCTAGAAATGGCCACGACGAAACCTTTAATACTCATGGTTTTGTGTGTTTTTCCTACCCCATTTGGGAATTACAGGCGTGGTGTATGTATGTATGTATTATAAGAAGTCTTAGCTCAGCATCTTGTGCTAGCTCTGTTGCTGACGTCAATCTCTCGCATTAGCCGTAGTTAAAACGCCTCATTAAGGAATGGCGAAACGAGTTCCTCGCATACATAATGCAATGACGCTTGTGGAATGTGGATAGATTCGCTGAAACTACAGGGTAAGCGTTCCCACCACCAGTAAGTGATGATAGTCAATTACTTGGTGGCGTCTGAACCATAACGTACAACACTTACTTAACTATTTTCATCTACAGACATCATCACGCCTGTATTCCAAAATGGGGAAGACAAAAGAAATAGGTTTAGGTATGTTTTAGGCTAGCAACCTATCACTATTATGACTCCTTCATCTGTCTGTTTATTAAACGTAAAACTATGCTAAAAATGGCCACGGGACGTGAAATAGTCATAGTTTTTCTATGTAAAGTTTCGTCATTTGGGAATGCAGGCGTATTGTATGTTGTACTTAATACTATTAAATATAATTCGCTCTACAGTACGTTATCTGCCATTAACATAGTAAATCGATCCTTCCTATATTACAACCTTGGGCGTTTAATTTATGTGTATAACTATTTGCACGGCCCTGTGAGAAATAGATCGGTTTTATTTTGCGCGAGCTAATTTATGTAAATCCCAAAGGCTGTTCCACATTGGAACGCCAGTTTCTGCTGAACATTTTGCAATAGTCATTTAGTAATTTTAATAATGTAAGTAGATTTTACAATTATCCTGACTGATCTAAAGATATCCCATTTTATTCATGTGTTTAGTAGAATCGTTTTATTTATATGTATGTAGTTTTAATTATTGCAAATGAAAGTGAAAATATTCTGATTTTGTTAGATAAAGTTAGATTTTTATTTTATAACTAGCTGATACCTTCGGTGTTGTGCATATTGTTCATCAGAACCTTTTCATGAGAATAGAAAATACACAGATACCTACTTATACTAATTTTGTTACTATAAAAATCTCATAATGTTACTAGTTACTAGCCAAAGTATTACAATAGTGTGACAGAGTCCTAACAGCAGTCCAGTTGGTTACGCATGCAAGGCCACGCAGTAGAAAACTACTGGTAGATAAAACGACTTCATTACGCTACCGATAAAACTAATTCAACTCTAGGCAGAGCGTTGAATCCGGAACAGTTTGTCCTACTGTACATTATTATGTTAAACTAACCTAGGGCGCGTTCAAGTATTACGTTACGTAATTTGGGGGGAGGGGGGTCTTGTGAAACGTTACGATGCGTTACTAGGGCGGGAGGGGGGTTCAAACAATGCGTTACGTAACATTGTTTTTCAGTAAAAAAATTAGGGAATAAAACTTTCCCAATTTGGCAACCTTTTACATTTAGACTTTACGGGGAAGCACTCAACTGTATACGTCACTTTTACTTTGCCTTACAAAGGTTTGAACTCCCTATTGTTTGCACATGGCTGTGTTTATTAATTTGCGCAACATAACTTTTAGCTAAAAATCACAGAACTGGTCGTGTGTTAAGCAACGTTTAGAGATAGGGAGGGGGGGTGCAGAAAACCGTTACGGCGCGTTACACAGGGGGGAGGGGGTCCAATATATTCAAAAATTACGTTACGTAATACTTGAACGCTCCCCACGATGTTTTGGAATAGATTAGACATATCAAGATTTTATTGAATGGAAGATAGAACTTTGATTCTTCATCAACAAATCTATCTGATTTTAATGAAAGGAAAAAAGGCGTAGGTACCAATTCTCTTGCGACGTATGTCCTTCACGATAGTCAAGGTTTTACAGATAACAGCGTTAGTGAACTTAAAATTAAGCGCTCCAGAGACCTTATGGCTCTTAAACTACGGGATAACGCTAATCGAATTCTACAGCTAGTAACAATAAGTGGTCTAGAGTAGCTTAGCAAATTGGTAAAAGTCCTTCCTATTGCGTCCTCCCACGCGCGGCTTGGTCGAACAATGAGTAAATTCATCAAAGCGGTAGTATTCCATTTTATCGTTAATTTTCGGAGAAACCCGGAAAATAATCTAATGAAACCTTATGAGGTCCACGATAATGAGATGTAATGTAATTTTCTTACTGGTGAATTTGTTGAATGGTAGGTATTGTGATGCCAGTCAGTCTCGTTAACTTTTGTGTAATCTGTGAAGACAAAATGATCCTTCTGCTTTTAAAGCACGTTAAACTATAATTAAATTTAGTCTATTTGGGTCGCTTTTGAGTTCAGAAACGTCTAAAATGGCCATAAGCAAATGCACCACTTTTGTGTTTTGTAAATATTATGAAATACGCATTACCAAACATTTTAAAGACAAACCAGTGGGCATTTCAAACGGCTGCAAAAGGGAATCTCGTGAAGTTAAAATTAAAAACAATCAAAAATCTTCATCAATAATTAATCTCTCAACGCGCTAATTCCATAAAAATGATACTGCATATTAACAAGAATATCTCCAGACACCATCAAAAGTCTACTTTTGTATTTTGTTACGCCAATTCGAAACTTTGGATCTCAATGTCTAGGAAACCCCGTCTCCCAGTGCGTGATAATTTAAATTTAACACCCGCTCAGCTTGTTTACGTCATTTCGTTCTATTTCCATGGAACAGAGGCACCGGAGCTGGCGCCGTCATTCTTCGCCATTATATCTCGAGACCAATCGACTTGAGAATTGTATGATGTGAGAGCTTTCGCTACGTTGGTAACTCCAGTTTCCAATATTACGAGATTTATTATGATACCGTTATAGCATTGTTGCAAATGCCAATGTTTACGTGATAGTGGAAATGTGTTAAAGGTCGTTTCTCTACGTTGGCACAAAATGAGGATTTGCCAAAATCACACTCAGTGTTACGCTAAGGCGCTTCTGTTTACCAATCGCCTCGTCTACCTATTTAAAACTACCGAAATTAAATTGCTGCGGTATTCAAGCCTGATTCAATCTTCGACGTATCACTATAATTTTCAAAAAGCATTTGGCGAATACTTAGTCGATGTTTCATACAAAAATCATGCAAGTAATTGTACAACAGATTGCCACTATCAGGTCCGTCAATGACATCGGTAGGTATTTGTCACTCCAGCAGTCACTTTCAACTTATTTTTAGAACCGTCAATGATATCACAAAGATCAATGAATGATATGGTATTGATACGATAACACAAAACTTTGATAGTGTTTTAAGTTCACCTAACCATTTTATATACCTAAATCACATTTTTCAATAAAAAAAAAGCATAAGGTTCAGAAGTGCTGGAACCTGTAAGCCTAATGACGAAGTCGTTCTGCTTCTGTAAGGCATTCCCGTGGACTACGATAGCAAATGGATGACGCTGATGATAGCGAATGGCACAGCCATACTTATAGCGTTAGTCAATAAAATGTTAGGTTTCACTGCTTGAAGCGCTGAGTTGTATCTACTCTTCTTCATGACTATCATGTCATCAACATAAAACCAACCTAGACAAAAATCAGAAGTCAACAAATTAACATGATCATCTTCAGCTTGTATACATCCAACGACTAATCGCATTCGTTTGCAGGAGAAAACTTGGTTTTGCCAAGGTTTTTCCTTCCACAATAATGCCCTTAACAAATTACCAATAGAACAGCAATGTACAATCTAAATTTACACAAGGATCAAATCTCCATTCCTCAGTCACGCCACAGTGCAACCCATGAGGCCACTGGACGCACTGCGGTATTTTTTAACTAAAAACATCAGTAGTGCATAAATATTTATCTACACTAATATTATAAAGAGGAAAACTTTGTTTGTTTGTTTGTTTGGTTGTAATGAATAGGCTCAGTAACTACTGGACCGTTTTTAAAAATTCTTGCACCATTCGAAAGCCACATTATCCACGAGTAACATAGGCTAAATTTTATTTTGAAATAAAAGAGGCTTTTGTAAAATATTTGGGTTTAGATATCTACATCTACACTAATATTATGAAGAGGAAAACTTTGTTTGTTTGTAATGAATAGGCTCAGAAACCTACGACCCCAAAATCCGGAATTTACGCGAATGAAGTCGCGGGCGGAAAGCTAGTGTATGATACATGACGGCGTCTACCAGTCTAGCGAAGGAATCCGTCGTAGAGCTTTGTAACATAAACTGTATCTAATAATATCTATCGACGCTTGTTTTGTCGAAAACAATCCGGGCTTAGTAATTATGTAAACACACAGTAACCTATATCAACTGACCTATATTTCGTACTACAGTCAGCAGTGGCAAATGTGTCTTCTGATCTACTTTCCAACAGAGATATATTGTCACTTTCATCTTGTGAATTATGGCTGTTCATATACACGTCTTCGCGTCGATCTCTGTTATGTAAAACATCGTGTCAGTCTTGAATTTCAAGTAATAATATCAAACTGTGACAGAAATGTTTATTTTATTAGCTGAAAATTTTCGTGGGAAAAATTTGATGTGGGTATTCGGACACATCTACCGATTTCCCGGAACTGGACTCGGATTGATTAATTTCTCTATTTTGTATGTGCCATTTCAGATATTAATGAGATCGCAAAATCGTGGCCACAAGCTAGTCAAATTAAAAGAATGTAAATACCTTGAACTTAGCAATTTCAAGTAAGGTCAATTCAAATTTTGGTGGAATATCTTCAAAGATAGAATTGTCAACTGCAGTGGTAACGATAACTCCAAATCCAATTTTCTTAACTTCCGTACCAATTTCATATCGTTGCATCTTGCATGAAATGCAGGAACCGTTGAGATAGCTACCGTGCTTAGTACGGAACAGGGCTGGCAGCGGATATCGTGTCAACTCCTGATATCGAAGGAACCAAGAAGCAACTACTTAAAATCACAGATGAATGTTTTTTGTATATTAAATTTATATTAATTGGAAAGTCTTTCCAAGGTTTGCACAAAACTATAGGCTGTGGAAACTCTACAACAGTCGTCTAAAGAAATGGGCCTAGAGTTTTCAAGTCAACATTAACAAGCCGTCAGTTGATTGTAATAAAATATGATGGCTTAAAAACAAACGCGAATTTATAATGACAAATTAGTTCAAACTACGCTAATTGCACGAGGTAGGTACGATACATAAAGTTATTATTCCAAATGCTACAAAATACCGAATTCTGACATATGCCAAATCAAACTGTGTTAGCTTACGCAATAGGTGTTTAAATATTCTAAAATATTTGTGGTTTAGCGGAAAAATGCAGTCAGAATTATGAAAATTCAGAATTATGTGGCATATTTCGAAATTTTTGGGTGTTCCCATTTGCATGAGTACACGAGTAGACGACAGCCCTAGCACGGAATCGGATCCAGGTCATTGCAGCATCGTCGCCCTCTAACTAAATGGGTCACTCACAAATAGTGCGTTGCTATGTCGAGAGATAACGGCCAATTGATGCTGGATGGGAGCAATTGTTAAGAAATGCGGGAGAGGGCATACTAAAGATCTCCAGTTACAGGATCACCAGCACATGTAAAGGTCAGAAATAAACATGAATGGCTGCATGTTGTTTTGTAACGGGAAGGAAATAACTACTTTTAGGATTTGTATGGTCCTGAATTTATGAAACTGTTCAAGTTAATATTATGAGTACTTTAAGGATTTGAGAGACTAGAATTGAGCAATCAGTTATGATAAATTGTGGATCGAATTGAAAGAAATAAGACGGATAAGTGACAATGCTTGAAATGATACAACAATGTAGCAAATGTAATAAAAGTCAATTAAGTAGACAGGACATCCCTACTTCGAATGCGGTGAATTTGTCCCAGCACATACATTTTGACATTAGGTGCGCGTGTCTTTCCTTGGAATATTTTTTTGTGGCCTAATATAACATTTGGAAATTAAGTGCGCGTGTCTTCCTTGCAATTGTTTTTTGTTAACTTGTTGTCAATTCAATACGCGACAAAGACCAAAGTTAAAGGACAAGTATTATAAAATCAATACTGGCCATTGTCATTTTCATTTTTTTTAGATTAGTTACAGATTCTCTTCATGAGCCACGCCACCAACGCCACGCTTACTTTAAGTGAATTCTTTAAATACAATTGACCCAGTAAAACCGTACAAAGCTCTTGTTTATTTCCCGACCATTTCCCGGGAAGGAAGCCAGCAAATGCAATGAATTGGCGCCTCGGAGTCCAATAATGCTCAATGGTGGAAAACGATGGACGGGAAATTCATGCATCCGCCAATAACAATGTTTCCTTCTTACCAATAGTAGGTATTCCGTGCAAATTACATCCACTCTCAATTAGTTTTAACTCGGTTATATAACTTTGTTCGATAATCACTACTCACGCGCGAATTGAGATCTCAAAAAAAATAGCCATTGCACTTAAAAGGTCAGCCAAAGTCACCAAAAATGTAGATATAAAGTTATGATGATGTAAAATCTATGGCGTTGTGGACATGCCTATTGTCCCTAGAACAGTAATATAAATCCCTGCTTACAATGCCAACGAAATCCGAGAAACAACGGAATCGCCGAACGATTCCATCGAGCCGTAAATACTATCAAATTCTTTCGGATTCTATTTTGATTATTATTTTTGAGTCAATAACACACACGTGTAGGTTTTCGCTTTATTTTGATGCTAGGTAATCTCGTAAAGCCCTTTGGGTTATTGAAAGAAAAAAAAATCCGTATTCAGACCTACAGCCACGCATCAAAAGAAAAAATAAACGTCGAGAACGTGAGTTTAGGTTGACAACAAGGAACATTAGCATTACATATTTCATATTTGCACTTGATCGTTTACTTTTACAGTTTGCCGACAATCTGTATGTATGTTTGTCTGTGCACGGAAGGCGCCGTCACGCGGTGACAGCCTGTTTCGATATGTCATTGAATAGAATGACAATATGTTAGTACATGCAAACCAAACAAAGGAGCAGTCCTATGCAGCGAATAATACACACGTTTACAGTATAACTATGTTTTATTATTTCCTATACATATATCTTGCACGTGCCTTCTTGGTGCAATTTGCTCAAGAAAATTTGTTGTCTCAAGAATGTTTTTGCAATACGTTGTCCGATACTTATTAGACAAAAATGGAAGAGTTAATCAATAAAATGTATAAAAATTCAGTTAGTTAAGTAAGGCAAACGAAATTACATGAAAGACACCCAAATAATAGTGAAATCTTTATGTAAAGGAAAGCAAAGACTTAACCAATTTGGCTGGAAATTTGTGAGTAACTTAGAACCTAGAGATGAACATAGGATTCTCATGGGACTTGGTATAACAAAATGCAACTGACAGAAATCTCGTAGGCCCAACAGAGTTCGGTGGGCTTAGTTTCCCATTAAATGAATGGACCAATTAAGCTTTGAGCGATCGAAGGTTTTTTAAAGATAAACAACCAATAATAACCTAAGACTATGTGGAATTTTACACGCATCGATTCTCCTTTTGACGTAGTTGGCGACAATCATCCCAGAAGTAGGCGTGAGATACGATGATATCGTTCACCCACGCCGTTATTGTGAATCAATTTGAATAACACTTTATTTTGGTGCTGCTTCGACCGTCGAAAATAGACAAGAGTGGAGGTTGCACCGGTATATTTTTAGAAGCCAAGGACTTTCTATTTGCATTAATTAACAATAAAAGTAGACAGGTGTTGTTTTCTGGTAATAAAATAAACGAGTTAGAGATTGCGGCAATCCTTTGCTATTTCAGCAGACATTTTGAATGCGAAAGCTTTTTGCGGATCGCTTTCATTAGTTTTATGAGTCTCATGTGATCACTCAACAGCTGGACGAAGATTTAACTTTATTTAGCTGACGCCTGTGACTTCACTCCTTTGGTTTTTTTCTTATTTGTATTGGCAAAAAAAATTACCGCATAGCGCCTAGATCATGAAATTGTCTGCCTCAAGGAACTCATCAGCAAGGAAGCATCGGTCACATAATTTTCTCATTTGTCAAAAATATTTAGAACTGTTCAAAAAAGTTTATTAGTACTTAACCTTCATGAACTCATCATTATCATCATCATTCATGTTTACCTACTGCTGGCTGCGTTCAGCAATCCCAAAGTTACAAAAATATTGTTCACGTTTTAATCATAAAGATGTCGCCACCCACATTTGAGGCTAATAAAGTGTATATCGACCAAGAAATTGCTCTAGCACATGTAATAAATGTCAAGGCCTATTTTCGCTATTAAGTCAATGTCAGGGCAGTCGGCGGCAGCGAGTTTCATTAAGTAGAGAGATGGATTACAATATTGGATGATAATACACGTATAATGTAGGAGACACTTCTCTGATATATCAAGCACTTGTTGCTTGTGTAGGAATCGAAATAATATGCTATTGTGTTTTCCGTGTGGTGTTGGATTTAGAGTAACACCTCTTCGTTTCTTCCGTGGATATCGTAAGAGGCGACTAAGGAGATTAATTAAGGTTAGGCGACAGGCTAGCAACCTGTCGCTATTATACCTACGTGCTAATGTAAAACCTAATGCCTCATTTACATTCAGCCGTAGTGAGCAGGGAAGTGGGCAGGGAAGTGTATGTAAACGTATACTTATCTTGCCACTGCTTAAAGCCACTCGCGCTGCCCAGCGCTCGCTCTAAGAGCGGTTAGGGAATTATTGCCGGCAGCGCGAGGAGCAGCGATTGCCGGCAGCGCGAGAATCAGCGATAGGGGCTGAATGTAAATGAGGCATAAAATATATGTTGGAAATGGCCATGAAAGGTGAGATAGTCATGGTTTTCTATGGTCTGGTCTATGTAACATTTCGTGTGGTCTACCTATCCCATTTGGGAATACAGGCGTGATGTATGTATTGTGTATTCGGTGCCCCACGACAAGCAGTTACTCATTCACGAATTATTCTACAACAGCTCCTCTATTTCTGACATCGTCACTTGTACGTAACGTTTATGACTTGTGGTTTCCGCTGTACAGTTGAAATATTAGATTAATGACGACATGTTCAACAAGAATCCTGTTCGACAGAAATATGTGTGTCACGTTCGCAAAAAAGGCGGGAATATATTCGTTTTATCGTTGTCTGACAGAGCTGAAGGCTACAGATCTAATAAACTTAGATATGCTTTGGTAGAACCAGACAGGGTTTTATATCCCAAAAGACTACCTGGCTAACTCAGTGGGTTTTCCCTTAAGACTGTAAGATGAAAAGCTAAAAGACTTGATCCTCTAAATTAATTACCTACTAATTCGTTTATTGCGTAAATTTCGGTAACTTCAATCCTGCGGGAACTACAAATATCCTGGGATAAAAAGGCTATAAAATATGTCAATCCAGGACGTCAGCTTCCTGCACACTAAAATTTATAAAAATTGGTCCAATTGTTTGCCTGTGAAGAAATAACAAACATACGCACACACAAACTCCCACCTTTGTAATATTTGTGTTTATTAGTATGAAGTGTGATGTGATATAAGTATACAGTTGTCACTATCAGGGTCGCTCATTTCATTAGAATATCTAAGAAATAAACAACACTTTTAAAGTTTCCATTTTGGTACCGTCGTTGAAAGAAAGAGCCTGCACAATGCAGAAGATTGTGGCATCAAGAGCTGTAATAAAGCCAGAAAAACTCTGCACACTTTTCCTTACAAAATTTCGCCACCATTGTACCTACGTTAAGTTACTCCTCTGAAGCAGTTTGATTCGATAATTCAAGAACTATTCAAGCTTATCAAAAATTGAATTTGTTCACTGAGTTCTCTCGAATTTGGCTTAATATTATGAAAACGAAATCATCATCAACCTCATTCATTCGACTTTCTATGTTATTTAATTAAGTAAATTGAACTCTTCATACCGTGTGGTTCCTCCGTCCGTCGGGTTAAGAATAACACCTCCGTAGACATCGTAAGAGGCGACTAAGGAAATAGGTTAAGTGATTACGAAACATGAAAGGTCATGGCTTTGACTATGTAGCGTTTCATGTGCTCTACCTTCCTTGGGAATACAGGCATGACATAAATAGGTATGTTTGCCAAACTGAACTTATCCACTTGCTATTTCGCTTTACATCCTGTTAGGCCTTCGAATGCATGTTAAAACGTTGAGCCAGTTGGTCGAAAGGGGGTTCGATCCAAACGCGCGGCCGTGTCAACAGCCGTCAAAGCCGGTGTTTGGCTTCGCTGCGCAAACAACTGACAGTCGACCCGGTTGTGGTGATTTTCCACACATCCGCACAAATCTGTGCAGTGTGAACAGTTCAATGTTATTTCTATGGATAACACAATATGTTAGGTACTTTAACCTCCTAAGGCCCAGCACCAAATTTTGATCGTTTGAATTTGATGCTTAGTGTCATTCCTGTAAAATTCAAACTTATTTTGACATTAGTCCTATACGTAGGACCATGGGCCTTAGGAGGGTAGAGGTAGTTAAAGAGGTGGCATGCATGTTGCCGGCCAATATAATGATGTCTTGAAATAGATGTCTAGGGCTCTCGTACGACCACCGTATCACTACCAAGTGCCCTTCTAGCTACCCTCCTTACAGCACTTTCTGAGAGAATTGTCAATGGACCGCGCTAGTTTTTTCTACTTCCTCTTTCTATTTTTAAAGGAGCTGTTATTGGTCTTCAGGTTCACTTTGTATATCAAATTATTCTAAATCAACAAAGGTATAGATCAAGCTTCACAATTGGGAGCTTGCGATGTAACTCTCAAGTACATCACGGCTGTAGTTCCAAATGGTGTAAGGAGAGCATACGAATAGCTACCACATAAACAAACTTCTATTAGCCACTTCTAACATAATTTTAAGATTGAAGCTTATGATGAAAAGTTTCAAAGTTACTTCTTAAATCGAGTTTAGCTCTACATGTTTTAGGCTAGTTCATTAGCCTATCTAAGAGCCGCGGCGGCTAATGCCAAACGCACATTGGTTTCTGCTAAAGAAACCAATAAAAAAATTGAAAATTCCTTTCTTCGCTGCACGTAGTACCCACGATACGGTTTTGCAGGAACATATTTGTTACACAATACAACAATTTCTAGGCTCCAACTCTAGGTATTCTAAATAGACCATGCGTCAGCGGCGCTAGAAAAATAGGTATCAACATCATTGTTTTGAATCAAGGCGCTTGTTCGACTCGAGCAGATGTGTAATACTATTATTACGTGCTCTTTGTTATTACAAAAGAGAATTATTACAATGAGGGTTAATAATAAACTACTAGAAAAACTTTGTTCGTAGTTTATGGCTTATTCTTATTACGTAAACACTTATAGCATAATTTTTAAATTTTGAGTTAAACAAGTAGGTACCTAATGAGAAGTTACTAGCCTGTCGTTTAAAACACTCTTCAATCTTTTTCTCAATCGCCTTTTACGATACGGAAGAAATGGAGTCGTGCCATTCTAAATCCGACACCACACGGCCCAAAAAATAGTGACAAATGTATAAATTTGAGGGCATCACTCAATACTTCCAAGCACTGTATCCCCATCAGCCCATTTAGTTAGTGAAACAAAAGAAAAAAATTGCGCACGTTTAGTTTTTTTACTAATGTAGCGTACGAACTAAACTGTGCTATTTTGTCATTTTGCTCATAGTAAGTAACTATCCTTGACGAGACATAATGAACATTATGACATGACTGTCTCAGAATTTCACACGCGCAAATTCTCAGAGCCAGCTTTCAAAACAAATGAAGATCTAGGCGTCTTTCTAGAGAGTTCCATACTTTTCTGTAAACATTGTTATTCCAGACAGAATTTGTAGAACAAAGCAACATATGGCCGTAAACGATACGGAGGTAAAGTTGAATAATGTATTAAAACTTCGTGTCTTGATATTTGACGTGGGTTTAAGAAGGTATAACTATAAGAGGTAAAATAAATAAGCGGTGTCCAAACCCTTTGGGGAAAATAACTTTGAGAAGGAATCGTTACCTAATAAAAAGTTACAAAAGAGATTTATCACATTTGAAAAGTTTATTTTCTATGAAGTCCTTTTTATAAAAAACGTAGGTATCATAGTTATTTGAAATAGAGGTACTTTTTGATATAGGGAATAATGTTTAGCAAAGAGTTTGAAGTTAGAAACTAAATTAGGAAGTTACCTCTCCCATGTCATCAAAACAAAACATAGTACAGTCCCCGGCATCTAACTTGGCAACATTATGGGCTTGTACACAAAACCGTGATGCGACTTCGCATCGCAAAAACCTGCGCACTCGCTATTTAACTAACCATACAAATTGCCGGGATTTTGCGAATTTGCGGCGTCGCATCGCAGCTTTGTGTACAAGCCCTTTAAGAGGACAGGAGTCGCGCCACTGCTCCATACAAACGTAGTTTCCTGTTTTCTCAGTGAATAATGAATGACATTAGAGCAAAAATTTTTTTTTCATTAAATTTGTATCTGTTGTGACTAATTAATAATTATGCCCCTATGTTTTTTTTTTTTTTCAATTTTCAATTTTTTTTTTTTTTCTTATTTAGAAAATCGATAAAAGCAAATCATAGGGGCATAGCCACAACAGATACAAACATAATGAAAAAATATTTTTTGCTCTAACGTCATTATTCACGGAGAAAACAGGGGACTACGTTTGTATGGAGAAGTGATGCGACTCCTATCCTCTTAAGTAGTGGTGGTAAGTCCGCGCATTTTTACCATTCAAAAAGTGGCGCGTAAATTTACCTCCAAAACTTAAAAACTTACCAAGTTAAGCAAAATTAACTGCACTCTATTGATTACTTACAAACAAGGAGGCAATCATTGTCTTTAACTTCACATTATTATCTTATAACAATAATAAACACAAAGCGTTATAAACAGTTATCACGTTACGTTATTTATCACGAGGTAGTCGGTGAAGGAAAACATCGTGAGGAAACCTACACACAGCGACGAAGTAATTCAACGTTGTGTGTGAAGTTCCCAATCCTCACTGGGCCCGCGTGGGAACTATCGCCCAAGCCCTCTCATACTGAGAGGAGGCCTGTGCCCTGCAGTGGGACGTATATAGGCTGATGATGATGATGATGATGTTATAAACAGTAGACTGACCTGGTGATGTTGTCCTGCCGTTCAGCAATACTCTGCAGGCCTATGGCGTCCCTGAGCTGCATCACGATGGCTGTTCTGACAGCGTCTGCGCATCGCCATTCCTCAATCCTTTCACGCAACACCTAGAAAAAAGAAGAGTGTGAATAAAATCTTTTATAAGTCAAGTCAATCGTATTGTTCTTATCTTCTTTCTCAACATACAAAGAAGAATGAATTTAAGAGGCGGGACATGACAAGGCAACCCTGGTGGGGATCCTTACCATTTCTAGCCTTTAGTCAGTTTTATTACTGCATCTCTTTACTACTTACTCAAAATTTGGCATAGCTTCCTTTTTGGGTTGTAGACAACCCTATACTTTATACTTTTTTTGCGACCTATCTTTATTTTCTTTTCATTTTTTACAGTAAAAAGTTATTTATTTTGCTTACTTAACCATTTTTCTTGTGCATTGCCATTGCGTTTTAAATTACATCTAGGTATAATCACATTACAAAAATAATTGCAAAAGTACCAAATTTTTATAAATTAATTTCGTTGAGGGTAATAATCACAACGGAAAAGAGTTGCTTCATTGAAGTCAGAAGATATCACTTAAGTACAACTTAAATAGCGTATTTATAATCCACTTAATAATAGACAATCTTGTGACAAATTTCGGGTAAAGAAGATAGAAGAATCTGCGCATATTTGCTCAACATGTCTGACAACGTGACATCCATACTCAGATAAGTCGTCGACAAAGTTTAGCAACACTGCTTCAGTTAGACTGACGGCGTCGCCGCCTCATGTTATTTCGAAGTTGTTCCTACCGATCGCTGCCTTTGTTTCTCACTTAACCCTACCAGGGATAGAAAATGACGTTACATCGATATTACGTCTCAATTTCCTATTCCTAGAAACTCAATTTAAAGCATATAGGCTAAGATATGCTACATGGGGCAACCGCAAAAGGTAGCAAAAGTGTAAAGAATACGGTAATCAGCTTCATTCGGCAAGCGACAGTTCTCAGGCTTGTCAGTTACAACGGTCGGCAGATAGTCCCGTGTAGAGATGATGTTCGGTGACCGAAGTAGTTTGGAATGTGTGCGGCGACAGCTTTAAGCTTTTTACGACAGGTTAGCCAACATGACACTATTACACCCCTTTTATCTAACTAGTTAATTATGCCAAAAATAGCAATGTAACATAAAATAGTCATGGAACATCAATGTAACACTTTATGTGCTCTCTCTACCCCATTCGGGAACAAAAGATATTTATCTTGTAAGCCAAACCGTTGATCCATTGCATAAGAACCAGCAGCGAGTAAATCTGAGGGCTCTAATTCTGTAGGGTCCAAAATGAAATTCTTACCTCAACATCGTTACTGTAAATAGGTGTATCCCTGAACACATCCTTCTTCACCACCGTCACGTAGGGTCCCTGGACGCCGCCAACAAACTTTTCGCAGTTAAAGAACACGGCATCTTTCTTCACCATCTCTTCTTCGACTCCTGGGAAGGTCGGATTCATGTCGACAGCAGCCGTTGGTGCTACCAGGGTATAGTCCCAGAAAGACCAGGCTCCGTACTGGTGGAGGAGCAACGTGGTTGCCACATCATCAGCCAAGACTCCAGTCAGTTTGGAAGCGGCTGGGAAGAACCCAATCATTCTTCTGCCTGTTCCTGAGTGTTTTTGGAGCTTCAGCTCTAGGTTGTTCAGGTCTATGAAGCCTTCTTTTGTTTCCGGGACTTTGATGATCTGAAAAAAAGAATTTTGGTTACATTTTTGACACTGCTTTCGAGGGAGATATGAGATTTCATACAACTTCTTATAATTGGAGACAATCTATCGGAAACTTCAGTAGCAAAATGTACTATGATAGTAATAATTAGCTACACATTTCCTGCAGATACCTACAGACTACAAAGGTAAACGATTTGCGGTCAAATCGATCACAAAGAAAGCAGCGCATTGTCACAATAAACGTAATAAAGTTTTTCTTTGTCGCGCAATGCAATGTTACTATGACGTTCAAAATCAAATGGGTCGATTGTAGGTATCTAGGTAAATATAAAAAAAAATTGAGAGCTAGAAAATATATAACACAAAAGTCACTCATGAGATTAGGTTTACTTTGATACCCCTAGAGGGACGGCGTTGTAGAGACTATAGAATAATTTACAAAGCGAAAAACCAATCCAAAGACTCTTTAGTCCGACGATTTACAAGAAATCCCGACAAGAGATTTAATTGCTTGCTAACAAAAATATTCGCTTCATGAAAGAAACTTTGTTCATAACGTTTCGCTAATATTAAGTTTCATTTCAATAAACTGATTATTCTCAGAAAATTCTTAGAAAGTTCTCGATAAACAACTGTATGGAAATACTTCAAAGCTTTTCTTTACGTTCATATTTTTAAGAGCAAAAAATACATTTATTAACAAAGCAGAAAGATTCTTCTTGAGATATTACTGATTCGATTCTCAAATAATAAATCAGTTTTTGATTGAAAACTGTAAGTACCTCAAAATTATTTTTACAAAAATAACCTGAAACACATTTGTGATGTCTACAGTAATTACCAGAAAAAAGATAGGGAAATATAAGAAGGTATTTCCGCGAAAAGGCAGAATGATGCTTCGATTATAACTAAAAATTGGGAACAAACGTTGAATAAAAGGTCGCATTTGATTAAACAGGAATAAAACTTAGTCTTAGATTAAATCTCAAATAAACCGGCCAAGTGCGAGTCGGACTCGCGCACGTAGGGTTCCGTACCAAAAACTGCAAAAAATCAGAATTTTTGTATGGGAGCCCCCCTTAAATACTAATTTAATTTAATTTTAATTATTTCCTTTTAAAGTAAATATTTAATTAAATATTCTGTGAGCATTTCAAGTATTTACCTGTTACAGTTATTTAAATAGATCCAAAATAGCAAATAAAAACACGTTTTCTGTATGGGAGCCCCCCTTAATTATTATAATTATTTTAATTTTAGTATTTGTTGTTATAGCGGCAACAGAAATACATCATCTGTGAAAATTTCAACTCTCTAGCTCTCACGGTTCGTGAGATACAGCCTGGTGACAGACAGACGGACGGACGGACGGACGGACAGACAGACAGCGAAGTCTCAGTAATAGGGTCCCGTTTTTACCCTTTGGGTACGGAACCCTAAAAAGTAGTTAATTGTGACTAATCCAAGTCAAAAAAATATTCTTATCGGTTAGGTAATTCGACCCCTTATAGCTGCTAATCACTAATCCTGCCAACTTAATAATTAAAAACCCCTTTCCGTTTCAAACTTTAATATTTAAAAAACTGAGTATTTTATGTTGTCCAAACCTAGTTACTGCGTAATAGATAAACTTATGGAAGACTTTTTTTCTATTTAGCCAATTGTTTACCACATCATTCCCCACCCATTGCATGGCTTAGCGTCGTTCTGTAAAAACTGCCTGTTCTAAAAATATCTTATTATTTCTGGGAAAAGGTTCGAGAGGCAAGCCATAACTGGCAAGGCCAGTTCATGACACAAACACAAACAAAACTACCATTTTGTACATACTAATGTAATGAGAAGCAAAAGCAATTGGCAATTACTACTAACATTGTAAACGGTGATACTGAAGCTGCGAATGTGGTGTACACACAATTTAACTCGAGATTTACAGAATGTATCCTGTAATGTCTTAGTATTTTGCTAATGACTATACTTATCGTTTAAAAACATACACAAAAAGCCAAAGCCCCATTAAAACGAAATGGTCAATCAGTTTTTTTCACAGCAAAAACTAGCTGTAACAGTTGACAATCGCATTGTCAATTTTTAACAAATTCCGTCTCGAAAGCCATGCAATTATAAACTCTAAGTCGTGTACATAAGCTTGTTTACTTGTTCAGTTAGTTCTGGCATCACCTCAGTCTATTTTGAAACAATTCAATGTCACTTAAAGATTAGATATTGCGGGTGGTCAGATATATCCGAGTTAAAGATTGTTGACCGAAGTTGTGGTTTACTTTGCACAATCTACATAAAAACATTACATTTATATTCTCAAATGGGGCTGAGCACTCGAAACATTAAATAATAAATAATAATAATCCAGTCTAATTCCGGCCTACTGCAGAGCACAGGCCTTTTCTCTGTATTTTCTCTTGGGTTATAGTTCCACGCGGGCCCATTGAGGTTTGGGAATGTTATACATAACAACGAATTACTTCGTCGCTGTGTGCAAATTTCTACGATAGTTTTTTCACCAATTATCACGGCAATCATCACATTTGATTGCGCATATCAATTCCGAAACATTCTCAAAACGAGGGTGAGATTCGAACCCACAATCGTATGCTTGAAAGACATTTACCACGGCTGCCTATTTAGACTTCAGATAATATTTAGTCGGTAGCACAAAATAAAATTCATTATTAAGAAAACAAAAATCCGAGAGCAAAGTAAAAATATAACTGAAGAGCAAAAAACAAGCTCTACATTATTGTTTTACTTTCTATTCATTAGCTCTTTGTAGGCTTATCCCCTCAGAGACTTGGGGGCTAAGCCTAATACATATTTTTTCATAAGGTACACCAGATAGCTAATAATTTTACTCTCTCTACGGCACTGTAATTGTAACAGGAAAGCATGAAAAAATATTCATCTGTGTTATTGAAACGTTCGACGACCTATTTGGCGCAGCGGTGCGGTCCAACGTCCTAAATAGTTGTCGTTCTGCGACAAATCTAATTGAGAATGAATGCAAATACCTATTCGTGTACCTATTACAACAAATTACGTTCATTTTGGACGACATGACAGCTTTATGGTTCAAGCAGGTCGTAAATACCGAAGTGTAAGAGATGGTTACAAAGAAATATGGTGGAATAGTTTTAAAGTGACGAAGAGTAGCCTCATTGAGGAACTAAAATACTTCGTAAAACTAGATCCAATCATTTTGTTTATGTTTGTTACGAGTGTCAAAGTTCAATGAATTGTTTCAGAATAAGGATAAATATTTATCTGATATCTCAAAAGGTCTCTCTGAATTCACTTCGTAATATACTTTGCGGAATGCCCTGCCTGATATTTTTGTAATCTCATTGTACTGATTTGTATTCAACAAAGAATGTTTGTGTTTGTTGGGAGATTATTCGAACGATTCAACCGTCTCTTTAATCTAGTGAGGTTTTATAAGAAACTAGCTTTTGCCCGCGGCTCCGCTCGCGTTAAATTCGGGGTATCACAGAAGAGATGATAGCACACATACCAATTTATAGCTTTCTACATTGAAAACTTCCACCCCTCAATTTAGGGAAATAAGGGCTTTTGAAGAGACAAAAAGTAGCCTATGTCACTCTCCATGCCCTAAACTACCTCTACCTAAAAAAATCACGTCAATCCATCGCTCCGTTTAGCCGTGAAAGGTGGACAAACAAACAAACAAACAAACACACTTTCACATTTCGACACCTCCAACGCAAAAGGTCGTAACGCTAAATTCGTGATTTTTCAGGAGAGCATTTTTAAAATTCTTTTGTGTATT
>BHDV01009367.1:0-31069 GCA_005406045.1 Adoxophyes honmai | reverse complement strand
TGATTCAGTTCATTTAGATAACATTGAAAATAAAAAAAATCACCGAAATGATACAAAAAAATGTCTTGTTGAAATTGACCCATATTCATATTCATCATACAAACATCTGCTCCGACCGGGAATCGAACCCGGAACCTCAAGCTCAATCAATCAAACTCAGGTTCTCAAACCACTAGGCTATCCGACCTTTTGATTTACTATTTTAAAAAGGACCAAATCGCATAGATTACTAAGGCCATCCTAGTTTATGAGATAAAGACGTTCTAGCAAAGTCAATAAAATCAACAACTAGACAAACTAGTGCTAAGTGCGATCATGCATGCACGACATGTTTTACGATCGGCAAATTCCTTCGCCGTTATCAGTGCACGATGCAATCGGTGAGTGCAACGTGAACAAGGGTGTTATTGACTAACAAACACATCACGCCTGTATCCCCAAATGGGGTAGGCAGAGCGTATGAAACGCTACATAATATAACCATGACTATTTCAAATTCCGTAACCATTTATAGCATTTGAATTGGTTAGGTGGAAGAGAGCCATTTGTAGGAATAAACGATTGCACTTCTTTCTGTGTCGCGTTTTTTGAGGATGCATGAAAGATGGTTTACAAAACATATTAATATGGCTCATAGTGCAAACGGGAACAGAAAGGGGAAGGCCTTGACGGACGTTCCGTGAAAAAATTGGGACGTTTTAAAAAAAGGTCAGGTCAAGAGCACCCAAAAGTTTGAATGAAGAGATTAATGAATGCGGATGAAGCAAAAGATGTATGTCAGGATCGTAGCAAGTGGAACAAAGTAGTCTCTGCCTACCCCTGTGGGAAAGATGTGTGACGGTAGAAATGCTTTAGGCGACAGACTAGTTATCTGTCACTATTAGACCTCTGTCGCCTGTTACTTAAACCTAAAATTGTGGTAAAAGTGGCTTTAGTAGGAATACGGGCATCAATGCTTCTATGTATCCGTACCAATACATAATTATATAAATGTGAAAGTGTGTTTGTTTGTCCGTCTTTCACGGCTAAACGGAGCGATGGATTGACGTGATTTTTTAGGTAGAGATAGTTTAGGGCATGGAGAGTGACATAGGCTACTTTATGTCTCTTCCAAACCCCCCATTTCCCTAAAGTGAGGGATGGAAGTTTTCAATGTAGAAAGCTATAAATTGGTATGTGTGCTATCTCTTCTGTGATACCCCGAATTTAACGCGAGCGGAGCCGCGGGCAAAAGCTAGTGATTAATATTTTATACCACAGAAAGTAAATAAGAGAATAGGTTAAGGTATATTGTAGGCGAAGGGCCGTCGCTATTAGTTATATCAGCCAACTTAAAATCTAAAAAACATCCTAGAAGTGCCCACGAAACTAGCAATGGCCATGGTTTTGTCTGTGCAGCGTTTCGTGTGCTCTGCCTACCCCATTTGGGAATGCAGGCGTGATGTGACTCACGCGAGAGAATATCGCCTGGCGAGACGGCTTGTTTAAAGTTTTGTCAGCCACCCAACGGTCTCGGTGTAAAATAGACCGAGTGAAGACACGGAAGATAGTGTTATTGATGCCAACAAAATACTAATGGGAAACCTTGTCATAATTCACAAAGCTGGCTGGCGTAAATGGCGACAATAAAGAGTGAAAAGCGGGTAGGAATGGACAAGTTTATTTTCTTTTTTAAATTATTGTTCACTTTAAATCAGAACAAAACATGCATACGTGCGTATCGTACTTGTATTCCCAAATAGGGTAGGCAGAGCATACGAAACGTTACATAGTCAATACCATGGCTATTTTTCACTTCGCAGCCACTTCTAGCATAATTTTTGCTAAAAAACAAATAGAAAAAGTAAAATAGTGACAAGTTGCTTGCGTGTCGCCTAAAGCATACCTAAACCTATTTCCTTAGTCCCTTATGACATCCACAGAAGAAATGAACGTAATAAAAATTTCGTTTATCGAGCAATGCAATACCTATCACTAGGACGTTAGCTGACATTAGTTCTATGGTAGGTCAGGAATCCATTACTTCTGTATTCAGCCCCTTAAAAACGCGTTGTCAGCTCCATCAGTAGCAACAGCAGCTCTAGAAAGTCTAAACGAGCGCCTTTGACCCATTTCGTCGAATGCGGTATAATCGGTATATGACACAACTGCAGGGTGCAGGTTACGTTTACGAGCCCATAAATATAACAGGCGCGACTTTCATGGCCGGACCTTGAGTGTCGTTTTGTCTTTATTGAAATGTTAGCAACTTTCGATATGGCAATTTTAACGATAAATGCGATAAAATTCGTTGCCATATAGACCCTTTTGAATATGAAACGTGTAAGTTATAATATATTTGACGTTTGGGGTGGTAAACGTCTTATGTTAACGTTCTACATGAAATAGAAGCCAGGTGTATTAAAATACTATATTTAGAAAATAACATTCTAGACACTCGAAAATGAAAGAATTCGACTACAAAATAAAAAACAGAAAAGGTTTTTTCGCCAAAATTTCATTGACTTCATAATTCTCCTTATGAAAAGAAACTCCGCTTCATATACTCTTAGGTAGATAAAAATCTGTCTCCCTGAATCCCAGACAAGGTAAATGAAGGAGCTTCGTAATATATTACATAGGCCCAGGTAGAATATTTACATTTACGTCAGCTAAAAGGTCTTCCAATAAATTTATCGAACCTAAGTAAACGTTCTACGTATACGTCTTACAGACGGGCTTCCCCTTCGATTGCTACGAGATTTAAACATGGATCTACTCAAAAGAAACTAGTTATAAACTGAAATTAGTAACGAGTTGCTTGAGCGACACCGCCTATTGCCCTTATATTCGCATTGAAGTTCGCACACGATGCGACTTATTGTCATCAATTAGTTACTAAACTGATCACCGGAGATGCGGCGTGCTGGTCGCCACGTTACTGGTACCTCTCTAGTTTCTGCGTTTGTGTTGCTGATTCAGCGACTTTGTCGCTAAAAGTGACGACTTTTGCTCTAGTCTCAGCGACTAGCGATGTATTGATAAATGATTAGAATGTAATAAAATTAGATTATAATTAAAATACGTATCGGCGCAATATCGCACAATATTTAACTTATAATTTAATAATTTACAGGACTTTTTTAAGTCTCTAAGACTTCAGAAAAAGTCGTCACTTCGACCGACTAAGTCGCAAATTTGGCAACGCGTTATTGTACAGTTACTAACTGGTTGATAATTAAATTATAGTTAATGGTTTGTAACTACTACCAGTTCTGTCACTTTTGAATAACTGTTAGGAATGAAGCTACCATGTGAGAAAGGCCTTACGGTGATGTGCACAACTAAGTGACCTTTTTTAAGGGAACTTATCGAGAACAGAATTTTGTATTGCAATAAGGCCCTGCGCAGACAACAGACTATCCGCGACGGACTTTTTAGTCTGTGAAAATAGAACCTATGGAATATGCAGTAACGCTCACGACGCGCAAAAAGTTCGGCGCACAATGCATATGTACAATCCACGCAGACGTTTTGTGCGCCGCAGACTCGAACGCACAAAAAGTCTGTCGTCTGTGCTGCGCCTAAGTCATACTCCACTCACGCCTAGTGTGTGACTTATTCCCAAGTAATTTTAATCTTATTTGGTCAAATCGACGGCAAGTCGCAGTAATGGAAACTGAAAATGAATTACGAGATTATAATGGTTGAAGAACTGCGCAGTATACAGCAAGGGAATTGTTGTTTGGTATTTAAGTATTTCATATTGTTTTCTGAGTAACGCGTAGTTTAATAAATACGCCGAAATCCACAGTTGTAAAATTACAGTGCGTATCATTGCTCTTGATTTTTAAAGTGGTTATTCTTTTAGAAACTTATCGATTTCTTCCATGTGTACCGTAAGCCGTAAGAGGTATGTTTGTAGTAAACGTCAGTGCATTGCATTACTCGATAAAGGAAATCTCTTATTTTATAGTGACAACAATCGGCGGTGGGTAAACATTAATTGTTTCGACGAATATTGAAAGGAATTTAAAATTCCTTACCATCTTTCAGTATTGTTTTTACTTAGCATAGGTGCGTTATTTGATCATTTTCAGATTAAACTTTCATCCATTAAGTTACCTACCTACTAAAAATAGCTTGTTAAAATATTCTAGGTAAATGGGACAAGAAAAACATTCCTTGTTGTAACGCACCAACAACACGCGACAACTCTACATAGAGCAATACATATACAGTAAGTAAAACGAGTGACCCGAATACAGTTTTTGTTTTAAATAACCTATTTTTCACCCCACGGTGGACAAAGGAGTTACCACCATGCCACTAAACTTTACTGGTCATTATGTTTTACAAGCTTATTTAATTGTGTGTACTAAAATATACTGCTAGGTCAAACGGCGGAAATAACTCGTATGTATCTAGTATGAAATCACGTATTTATTATTAGGTAAGGTATGATTTAGGCGACTGGCTAGCAACCTGTCACTATTATACCTTCCAACAGTTTCAAGTAAAAACCTAGAAATATAGTCATACTCTCTGTGGTGCTTTTTGTGCAAAAAAAAACAACTTTTAGCTGGATAATACACACACATTTATATCTTTAGATATAGTCATAGTCATAGACAAACGACTAAATTAAATAGCGTTTTTTGTTTTTATATCAGCTGTCAGCTGTAATATTTAGAGGATATCATTATTGCCATTATTAGCAGTACTTAATCATATTTTTATCCGCAAGTGCATCATAGATGGACTAAGTAAAGTATGATTTTTTTACCATGTAAACATACTTTGAAGCCGGCGGTCATAACTTTGAAGAGAACAGACTCGGAAAAAACGGCATGATTGTGCAGATACCATCGAATGTGGGCAAATATTAGGTTTTTTTGTTGATTTTGTGGAGCCCAGCAAACTTAAATATCGCTATATAAATAAGTGCTTATAATATTAACAAATTGTTAAGAGACTCTTACAATCAGTAGAGGAATATTGAACTGGAGAATATGTTACAAGTTTTAAGCTGCCAACGTAATCCAGACGGTAGCGTGATATTACGAACGAAACACATATTTCCCGGCCCGTGAGATTCGTGCGCTCTTTCGCTTAATTTCGAATATTACTCAAACGATACAGTGGCGGTATCGCATCGCTCCGTACCGCTGTCAGTATGTTTGGAACTTTATTTTTAGGGTGATTCTCAAGAAATCCACTTGTGTCCAGTCATATTATCCTGTTATGCTAGAGATTAAAAAAAGCACTGGAAAACGAGATGACAGGGTGGAAATAAAAAAATCCACGAAACAAGCCGGTCTACGGGTAGCTCGGATTATCCAACTTACTTCACTATAAGGCAGTCTGAAGAGCATGTTAAAACTGTCAGCATTTCTCACCTCAGCGTCAAATTCCCGCCACACGGCCAGTTGTCGCTCGGTTTCCCGGGACGACACGAATAGTGTCGCGTTGTGAGGCCGCAGCGCCCGCAAGAACCTCGGCAGCGACGCGCCAAGCACGACGACATCGTCGGGGCCCGCGCCCACCGCACCCCGGATTATCGCTTTTGACTCTGATCTGGAAACAAAAGAAATTCAATGGCTAATGGAACCACAGAGGTAATAAAAGAGGAGCAGCATTCACAGAGGACAGACCCACTAGAGAAACAATGATGGCCACCCAGTATCACAAACCGTTAGTGACTTGTCACTTACAAACTGTCACAGAAACTGTACAGAGCCAATAATCATAGAGGAAAAGCCACTAGCGTTACGCGCGATCTTAGGCCGGCCAATAAGAGCACAGCGATCGCCGCGATGGTTTGGCGGAATCGTCTTCAAACAAATCCAACGACAGACTCGCTAGTGGGTATGTCCTCTATGATTGGATTAGAGTACCAAGCCACAAAGTTTAGACGTCGGTCTTTGGAAAGAGGAGGCGTAACGTACGTTAGAGTGAGACAGCGCTCTAAAACACTTAAATTAGCCGAGAAGGCGATGTTTTTATCGACCATTAGTTGTTTATTTTGTAATACCGATTTGCTGTGTGGTGTTTAATAATATTACATATTTGTAAAAAATATATTACATATTTTAAAAAAATATATTACATACCTATTTGTAAAAAATACGAGTATTTAAAAAAATACTTAATACAACTGTAGGCTTAGTTTAGCAAAACGCACGAGACAGACATGTCATTTTCGGAGGTCTCTAGTTAAACAAAAGGTATAGTCTATCTATCTTGCACGCATCTCTACTCTTCTCGCGCCTTGCTGTGCTAAGCCAGTATGCCGGGGGTAAGGTATGCCGCGATCACTGAGCAAATAAACCAAGAGTAGCTCACTTGTATATCTCACTCTGTCCGGAAGTGTACGACAGTGCCGTACACTTGGTGGCGTGGATCGGCAAGACATCTTTCACGATGTACTCCTCCAACCACTCCAGCGCACGCCCCGAGCCGTTGTAGTCGCAGTACACCACTGTGGACAAAAGGATAAATGAAACAGCTATCTAATAATTTTAAACAAAAAAAAACCGACTTCAAATTAGCTTTATCCTGAAAGGAAACTTCTGTTTATGTACATATTTACTAAAGGTCAGGTAGGTATACGCCGTAGCTCTCAGCAGATTCAAGGCAAGGCTTTAGAAGGAATAGCACTATCTGATTTAGAACCCTCTAAACTGTTAAAAAGTAAACCCCACGATGAACGAGCATTAGCAGAAATGCAACGCTTGAGAAGCAGCAGGCCTGGCTAATTACTGAAACTATAATTTTCAGTCTGCAGGTGCATTCAGTATCGAAAACAATATCCTTTAACTCCTAAAAATTAAGGAGTTGACCTTTCATCATCAGCTCAGTCATGTTTTTTTACTGCCAAGCGTAAATACTGGTGTAGCTTTGAAAAATTTACTAAAAACATTACCTGTGCCTATAAAATTTGAGGGTTGCCCTCGATTTCCCTCATATTCCATCATCAGGTCAAGATATGCTGACAATCGGACTACCTGGAAACTATACCCTTTCAGACAAAAAAAGAATTTTCCAAATCGGTCCAGGCGTCTTCGAGTAATCAGCGAATACACATAAAAATACTCTCCATTTCTTCCGTGGATGTCGCAAGAGGTGACTAAGGACATAGGTTAAAGTAAATTTTAGGCGACAGGCTAGCAACTTGTCACAATTATACCTGCAAACTCAAAACCTACAAAAAATGTGCTAGAAGTGGCCACGAAGCGTGTCATAGACATAGTTTTGTCTATGTAGCGTTTTGTGTGCTCTGCCTACCACATTTAAGAATACAGGCGTGATTGTCTGTAGGTATATAAGTATGTACAAATGTAAATTTGGACTAAAATTCCCGAATGCCCATACATTTTTTTTTTTATTTTAAGGATAATTCAAAAACTACTAGTTAGATCTTGATGAAATTAAAATGGGACCAATGGGAAGCCATTTCCAATCAAACAAAAAAAAAATCATCGAAATCGGTCCACCCGTTTAGAAGTTCTGAGGTAACATACATAAAAAAAAAAATGAAAAAAAAAAAAAAAAAAAAAAAAAAAAAAAAAAAAAAAAATACAGCCGAATTGAATACCTCCTTTTTTGAAGTCGGTTAAATAACCCAAATAATTTAAAATACGTATATCTCAAATGGGGTAAGACCGCAAAAACGGTGCCATCGCGAACAGGGATTGTTGAGCCACTTACCTATGTTTGTAACTTGGTCGTGTAATACTAATCCAATAGCTGACATCTAGTCTGTCACATCGGTCATTGATTACATGTCTAAATTGCGAACAGTGGCAAGTGGCTCAATAATCCCGGTTCGTGACTGTACGTAATCAAAACCACGTTTCGTAACCAAAAGTGAGGTATATAGTGACAGGATGCTATTCTGTCGCCTTAGTCGCCTCTTCCATTGCATCCACAGAAGAAATAAAGACGTGTAATTCTAAACCCGACATTTATGAATAAAACACAAGAAACACACGAAAATATCATAGCAAATACGACACTTTAACTTGTTAAACTTCTATTTCGATTTGCGTCTTAGCATGTAAAATGGTTAACAAAGCCTTTTTCCGAAGGCAAGTTAGGTATTTTATTTATTTATCTTTTAAAATACTACATACGTATGGGGAATAGAAATAATGCGAAATCAGTGATGCTTTTACGAGGGCATTTAACAGCTCGACTGAAAGACAGTCCTTGGCAAAAGGACCGAGGTTTATGGGTCGTCGGGGTTTTATTGTTTTATCTGGACGGTAAAACTTCAAGGTCAACATTCAATCCCAGACAGTTTTAACACTTAAAAGCAAATGGTTGATTAATTGTAGATCACCAATATCTGAGACGAGAAGGCTGATTAAATATCTAATACGGTATCTATCTAGTACTGAAAAGACTGATGGACAGCGAAGTTGCAACAATGGCGTCTCGTTTTCAATTTCACCCTTTGGGTAACACTTGGTCACTTATATTTTAATTGTTGGTGGGTTAAAAAGAAGAAAAGAAAGAAAGAAGGAAAGAAGAATATTTATTAACACAATTTGACATAAGTAAAATATTGTTGTTGATCAAATGATTGTCGTTCTGAGTGTACTTAGTCCAGACAGTTCAGACTGAGGGGATATTCCGTAAGCCGAATCCGTTAAGGAACTGAAACAGAGCACTTTAACGATTTATCTTAAGCTAAAACTAACTTTAAACTAAAAGCATAAGTCGCAAATTGTTGACAATGTGACAAGCGTCCGATAATATATAATGAAGTATCTTTCCGATGTCTCAAGGGCCTCATGATAAGTATATTGAATTGTCTTAAGGACTTGTAAATAAATAACGTGATAAAATTAAAATTAAGTGTGTCTGGCTGCGCAGACGCACGAAGCACGTGTTTCTTAGATTATAATCAGAGATCGCAAATATACCCGAGTGGTGTCGGGTTTGGAATAAAATCCTCTCCGTTTCTTAAGTAGATATCGTAAGAGGCGACTAAGAAAACAGGTTAGGTTAAGTTTATTTTAGGCGACAGGCTAGCAACCTGTCACTACCATGTCTCTAACTTAAAGCCTATATAGCAGCATTTCCTGGCTCTGCCTACCCAATTTGGGAATACAGGCATGATGTATATATGTATGTATCGTAAATAAAGTAATTGCCGTGAAGGATTGTTGCAATAGAAATTATAAGCAGGAAGCAGGAAGCAGGTATGCCCTATTCTAGCTGGAATAGCTCATTAGAGTTAATAACGTACTAATTAAATTTAATTGACATCTCCCTAGATTTATTAATTACGTTTAATTATTTCACGTTAGGTAATTTCGCGATAAAAACATCATATTTTGAGGTGGGACTGGGCAGGCCACGTCAGCTGAAGACATCGAGCAGTGGCCTCAAAATAGTGTGTGTCGAAGACGGACGGTGACGGGGCCGGTCCAGGTGAAAGTGGCAGGACAACCTGGATGTGTTCCTTAGCGACTGGCACCAAGCAACTCTGGATCGGCAGGAATGGAGAACATGGAGGGAGGTCTTTGCCGAGCAGTGGAATATCACTCAAGCCAGATAAAGCATGTATTTTTCATCTCCAGTCACTAGCTTAAGAGCCTGGGCACTCTTAAGTGTCAGCTACAGAGTCAACCAACAGTACAGAGACTAAATTGGGCATTCGGCATTCGCATGCGTTTCTACCTACTTCGCTCTAAGGACGTCGCCTTTACACTACTAGACTGTCCGGCGATCGCCGTCACCTAGTAAGTCATCATCATCATCCAGCCTATATACGTCCCACTGCAGGGCACAGGCCTCCTATCAGTATGAGAGGGCTTGGGCTATAGTTCCCACGCGGGCCCAGTGCGGATTGGGATCTTCACACACAACATTGAATTGCTTCGTCGCTGTGTGCAGGTTTCCTCTCGATGTTTTCCTTCACCGAATAGCTCGTGGTAAATATCAAATTCGATATCGCACATAAATTCCGAAAAATTCAGAGGTGCGAGCCCGGGGTTTGAACCCATGACCCTCTGCTTCAGAGGCCACAGGTCGAACCGCTGGGCAACCACGGCTTTTTAGTACGTAGTAAGTGTCGCAAGCCAAATGCATGCAGCTGAAAGTGTTCCATACACTATCGTGGTCGTCGCATACAGACGACTCACTATTAAGGCTAAATACACAAGTCTGTAAGCTGGCACATTTTTGCAAGTCGATTTACATACACATTGGTACGTGGGCAAGCTACTTGCACACAAACGTGCCAGCTGCAGGCATTGTGTTGCTAGCCTTAGTGAATTTACCGCTATTTCAAGCGTAACTCGACTATAAACTTTGGATACTGACTTTAATAATGTCAACAAATAAATTAGAGTACATAAATCAAATAAATTACATCCCTTGGATAATTAATTAAATTCTAAACTCGCATTTGTCAGGAGTTACTCATGTCATAATCATAACACATTTGACCCTTCCGGTCTCCCTTTAGACATTATAATGGCTCCATGCCTGATGCATAAAAACAAATTACTCATAAAGGCCATATATTTAAATGTCCAAAACGAGGACTTTAATATGTACGTATCGTAAGCAAATTAGGAATGTTTTAGTTATAGTCAAACCGTACTATTCATCGGCAAATTGTTAGCTTAGATAATAATTTGTTGTGCATAAGCATAACCCTTAGTCTGGTTAAAATCCCACAGATGTTGCTCGCTATTATGACGGCCGGATAGCCCAGCGGTTAGAGAACCTGACTGTAAAGCTTAAGGTCCCGGGTTCGATCCCCGGTCGGGGCAGATGTTTGTATGATGAATACGAATGTTTGCTTTCGAGTCTTGGATGTTTATCTGTATATAAGTAAGTTTATCCGTTGTCTAGTACCCATAACACAGGCATCAAATTGCCTACTTTGGGACTAGGTGATTGGTGTAAAAATTGTCCAGTGATATTTATTTATTTATTTATTTATTAGTATTCCTATTGTAAATCCTACATCGCGTTGTTAAGATTTTCTACGGCTGCATAAATAATTAGGCTAAGATTTTTTAAACTCCTCTCTTCAGTAAGCAGTGGTGGCCGTCTAAGGCCAACTGCAACAGTCATTAAAAAAAATTTGAGGCGCGCGAGTAAGACTAACTATCATTTTCTGACGTCTCTAGTTAGACAGAGACAGGAACAATCTATCTCGCCCTTATGTCTATTCGCGTCTTATTGTGCTAAGCCCGCAGGATTTTAAGCATAAGTCATTTGACAATGACAGGCATAGTCGCACGCGACTCGACTCGCTCCTAGCATGAGCGAGCAGACTGTAACATGACAAGTGCCATACAGCACAGAGTTCGACGAACCTTGGATCCAATGTCAGACAGGTTGGCCATGAATCTAATGCCAGATAATATCTGTACAGCTGATACAATGACATTAGGCGTACTATAATATGTTTGGAAAACATTCGTGGACAATGGACTTATCACATCATCAAATGTAATAGTGGCATAGTGGATTAGTAGTAGAATAATGGTTAATCCGAATGAATGATGTATGCCTCTTGCAACTCATGGTGAAACGATTTCTTTCAATTAATAAAAAAAAGTATTATCTTAGTCGCCTCTTACTACATCGGTTGAAAAAATAGAGAGGTATTTTTCTAAACCCGATACGACATGGCAAACTTTATACGACTATCATCAATTAATTTTTTATTCATGTTTTTAGACCTAACCCAATACTTACGTTTAAGGTAGTGTCCGACCGAAGCTTCGGCTTCGGCCACCTTCGGCCAAAAAAACCACCTTCGGCCAAACCTTCGGCTTCGGCCAAAATTTGGCCGAAGCTTTGGCCGAAGCCGAAGGTTTGCAACTTGTGATTTGAAATTGGACGAACGATGCCAGAGCGAGAGGGATAGTGCGCAGCGCTTAGCAGAGCAGTGTTTCGCCGGCCCAATCGCATTTTTGCAGTTAATTACATAAATTACTGACAACACATAACATAACAACATAGTCACATTTGATTTAGAAGCGAAAACTGCGCATAAATTACTGCCGTTTTTTTTAATATTAGCAAATTCCCGTATTTCTTAGGGTCAATATGGGGTCAACACACCTTCGGCTTCGGCTTCGGCTTCGGCCGAAGGTTTTGATGAAAACCGATTAATCGGCTTCGGCTTCGGCTTCGGCCAAAATTGTACCTTCGGTCGGACACTAGTTTAAGGTCAGTCTACAAAGGTCGCAAACGCAATATTAGTCCTTCAAGACCGCAATAACAAAACGCCAATCCGATAAACATTCACGTTTGTTTACCACATTTCACTATCGGCTTCAATTAAAATAATTTAATTGAAACAAAACCGTAGCAACTTCAGTGGAAAATCGACGTAAGCGTTCAAAAGTTCGACCGGAAGAGCCGTCATTTGCGTCGTTTTTCCTCTACGCCATTTTATTCGATAAGGACTACACATGACCCATATCCGCGATTATTCAATTACAATACAAGTCTCAGATAAACTTTAGTTGGAAAACTACTAGAGATAAGATATCGCGCAAACTTTGCCAGTTTTGCCCCCGGAACACGAGGCAAAACCTTGTTGTTTCTGAGATTAACGAATCTGGTGAATAAATAAACAAATTAGCAGGCAGTATCCCAATCTGGTGTCAGATTTAGATTTACCCTCGTCCTGACAACGTCCAATTTTAATTATATTAATTAGGAATTTATGTATTGTTCGTGAAAAGTTCACGTTTGCTTTGACGTTTGTCCTTCATAAAAGGACATTATTGGGCACGACGAAGTTACAGCTCTCAATTTATTCTGCGGTTGTCGCCATAGTCGACTATGGAATTATGATAGGCATGCTTTAGGCGAAAGGCTAGCAACCTGTCACTATTATTTTTACCTAAATTTAAACTTCATACTCCAAGCGCACGGACAGCGGAAGCGGAGCGGCGCGGCGTGATTACATGATCGCGTGAATGCTCTCTTTCGAACTTTTTCGAACATTACAACCGATATCGTGACGCCAGCGCGCACGGGCCGCCTCGCTTCGGCCATCTCGGCTGTCAGTTTTTTTTGGAGATTAGAATTGAAATGAAAGTGGCTAACCGTGATGAAGTCTACCTTTGGTGTGCACATGCCTACCCCATTTGGGAATACAGGCGTGACTTATGTGTGTATTATATAGTACTTACACAGTGGGTAATTCTTTTAATGGAAGATTAAATTGAATATCCCTGGAAATAGCTGTTCATTTCCTCGGAGAATTGGACTGTGAATGATATACCTGGCTATCGGGACCTCTCACAATATTGGAAAAGAAAGAAAATAACAAATGACCATCGGATACATTACATTCATGAGACAGATCTGCACCCACTTTTTGTTACATTGTACCGTTTCACTAAATATTACGCAATATTAGCTGGTGTTATTGGGTATTTATGTATACTGCATTTCATAATCATGTTTGATCGAAGAATCCATTGTTTAAAATCTTGAAAAAAGTGCTTAAGTATGTATTTTTAAAAATCTTTAATCTAGCCGGCGTATGTGCAAGAAGTCTTTACCTGCCACTGTCTAACTAAAGAGGTCAGAAAAAACTGGTAACCTGCAGGTTTCATAGTTCAATGTTAAGTTTAGATGATTATTTTGTAATTTACGTTTTAAATGTACTTTTTTTACTTTGAAGATAACTTTTTCTAGGTTCAGATTGATCAACCAACTAAGCACAATTTTAGGACAATCAATATGTGTGTTATGTAAGCTTTCCAATCCAGTTTCAAGTTATAACGTTATAAGCTAACTTCATGGCTTACAATTTGAGTATTTGTTCGTTATCAGCGATATTATACTTTCGTTAGCGCGTTTCAAGTGCAAAATGGATAGCTAAAGGTTATCTTTAACGAATGATGTTGATTGTAATGATTATGCTCGGCAGGATTAGATAGCGAAGGCGAACTCGAAGCGATCCGGTTAAAAGTAGTATTTTTATATCTCCTGTAGCAAAAGCATTAGCTATTATTTCCACGGAGCTTTGGGGAAGCGCTTGAGAGATACAACAGCAACAATAGCAGAGAAATAGCCATTAGTCTTCGTCTTCATCAGCCTTCGTGATGGAAACCTTCAAGGGCTGGTCTTTGGATATTTGTTTTCGTTTCAATTAAAATGTTTTCCCTTGTGGTGCCGGGTTAGAATAGCACCTCCCCCTTTCTTCCCGTGGGTGTCGTAAGAGTCGAATCTGAGAAAAGGGTTAGTGTATCGTGAGCGATGGGCTAGCAACCTGTTACTGCAATATCACGTTTAACCATCTGGTTACCCTGTAATTGCTAAACGTGGCACTGGATTCTTGAATGTACGTGCTCTGCCTACCCCTATTGGGAATGCAGGCGTGAGAATATGTATGTATGTAAAATGTTTGCAGTTAATAATGTTTTTTTTTTCATATACTTAATGTTACAACGACAGGTTGCTAGCTTGTCGCCTAAAACATACCTTATCTTATTGTTTATTGTCCTTAAGCTCCAAACGCAATGACAGTGAAATAATGAAAGCGGAGCGGTGACTTCTAGCATATATTTTTTGATTTCAGGTTAAAAGGTGTAAGTACCTTTAACCTCTATTTCCATAATCGTCTCTTACGACATCCTCGAAAAAAATGGAGTGGTGATATTCTAAATCCACGCGGAATATCTTATAAAAAAAAACTGTAAAAAATTGTTTGGCCCAAATGTAAGACTAGGAAATCAAAACTGATTTAAAATTTTCCAGATCGAACATTGTCAATGGTCGTTATCAATTTACATGCACTACTGCAAGTGCATACTACACCACGGCGTCAGATGGCGGCACACGTGATCCCAGCACAATGGAAAAGCGGCGCAAACGGCTTAGTTACGACCATTTTACGACTTAGCCGAGACGCGTAAACAATGCAACTACCCACGTCAAAAAGGGCATAACTCGGTAACATTCCATTGTACATACGCCCTTTGGGATTCGACCTTGAGCAGTTTAAAGGAAGCTTGCTGATATAAACGTTATGCAAGTACATTTCCGTTTTGTTTTGCATAGTTTTATTTACTACGGTGGGCTTGGCACCTGCTTTGCGTACATTTCCGTCTCATGAAAATTTGATGGCTTATTTAGTCGTTAATCGTAACAAATTGGCAACCGATGGTTTCTAATTATGCTAATTTTGGTGGCAGACGCCGCCGCGACTGTTTTTTCGTTCAACCGTAATAATAAATAATATAATTATAATTAAAAAAATAAACAAGAAATACGTTAATGCGTACGTGCTTTAGGTGACGGGCTAGCAACCAGTCACTATTATACTTCGTATGAGTATGATAAATGTATGTTACAATTGATTTCGATAAATTCTATTTAGCTAATTGACTAGTAAAAATTAAGTTATAGGAGTTATTTGTAACTTTGTTAAGAGACCTCAATTTTCATATCTAATATGAAACAGCGTGTATATATTAGGTACCAAGCCCAGCCCAACGATTCACAAAATAAATACTAAAACTTGCGTACATAATGCGTACTGATAACATTAGAAATAAGCAAACTACCTAAGTATAGAGACTGCAACTAGATTTCGGTCAGTTACTTATCATCGATTTCGGCGAAAACGGTTCCGTTTTGTTTTAAACCAGTCTGTCATCATCAGCCTATATACCTCCCACTGCAGGGCACAGGCCTCCTCTCAGTATGAGAGGGCTTGGGCGATAGTTCCCACGCGGGCCCAGTGCGGATTGGGAACTTCACACACAACGTTGAATTACTTCGTCGCTGTGTGTAGGTTTCCTCACGATGTTTTCCTTCACCGAATAGCTCGTGATAAATATCAAATATGATATCGCACATAAATTCCGAAAAATTCAGAGGTGCGAGCCCGGGGTTTGAACCCACGACCCTCTGCTTGAGAGGCCACAGTTCGAACCGCTGGGCTATCACGGCTTTTTTAAACCAGTCTGCTGACTTTTAAAAGAAAATCTTACTTTAGGGCATAAAATGTAAACAACAAAATGGTCAATCTGAACTGTCGTTTGTTCAAGAAAAAAGTGGAACGACTCTATCCACCAGACCAGACTAGACCAGATCGGCAATGTTCTAAAAAGAGGCTGAATTAGAAGTACCTACTCGAAACCGTTGAGCGTGTATGACGAGAGTGACGAATGTGAGTGAAGCGTGAGAATAATATCACACCTATACAGGGGCAGGCAGAGACAACAGAGCGCCATTCGCTTCTATTTTGACATACTTCTCTCCCTTCACTCACATTCGTCACTCTCGTCATACACGCTCGACGGTTTCGAGTACTTCTAATTTAGCCTCTTATTAGAACATCACCGATCTTGTCGGTATACGTTCTTTAAAATGCGACACAAAATACCATATCATATATCAACATTCCTAACTTCATTTGAATCTCGTTGTAGATCTTTATTGTGGCCAGCTGATTCGCACGCGCCTGCGCCGTGTCACCGATAATACTAAAGCTAATATTGACAGAATAATTAGCCATAGAGTATTACGTAAGTCAAAGTCCAATTCGTGCTTGTGCAGTCAATATTTATTGTTTGCAGTGGATTTAACGGATGGTTATAATTTAGGGAACGCATCTTAAATTTAAACAAAGAGGCCGTGGAAAAAGGCGGAAAATTACATTTTAATACCGGGCATCAAGCGATACAGGACCGAAACCTTACTTATTTTTCCTAAACAAATCGGTTCAGCGATTTTTTTTTCGTTTCAAGCTGTTTTCAAATTTCACGATAAACTTCCTTACTCTAAAAGATGCTCTAACATTTTTACTAACAAATATTCGAGAGTACTTTTTCTTAAAAAAATATTATTGTACCGAAACTGATTTCAACTCGTATTTCCGTTTACACGTTCACAATCGATATTTTGTATCACTTAGTCACCTGAAAACGAAGTGGGTAAATAGGTAGTTTACTGCAAATTACGTTAGTTTACGACATATTCACCCAACACACTGACTTTTATGAGGTGACCCTGGCATTGCCAGCAACCAACAAGTAAACTGGGTATGGGAATACCGGAACCGCCAACACGTGAGCAAAATGCAAAAACAATCCATTGTTTTTTGCAAAAACAAGCAGAGGTCATGTTCAGAACCACATAGATACGTTTACATTTATACATATAGACGAAGAAACAGCTACAAAATAATATTTAAGTACCGCTGATTTATTTCTTGTAAACGTTTAATAGAGATGCTAGACATTTATTTAAAAAAATATATTAAACTTATTTGTAAAAATTCCATGGGCGTTTAAGTTTTTGAGTAGGTACACTAGTTACTTGAATCTCGTTTAAATGGTTAGGTAAGTAAGGAAAGAAAATAAGTATGCCATTCTTGCATAAATCTTTAGTACTCGTCTGTAAGATTTCATGTCAACTTTATATTTTTAATTTGTAAGTTATTTTGTCTTTATAAACAAAATAATTATTTATCAGCATCCAACCATGATCCAACCCTACTCGTAAGCAGCGAATAGCACAGATTACGCAATACAATTTGTAGGCGTGTTTGCTAATTAAAATGTGCTAAACGACACTGGCGCCATCTCTTGTCAATGTTTACTTAACTTCCAACAATAAATATAATTACCTTTTGTTTCTAATCTCTGGTCATTGAAACATAATCTGTGGTCAATATAATACCACCAAAGGTAGAACTTGTTTTGGTTACGGCGAATGATTGTAAAGGGCGGATTCGTAATTCGGTAGAATTATAGAACTAGTTTGCAAACAAAAGTAGCGCGATCATAAAATGGACTAATTTTAATTTCACGTGTGTTCAGCTGTTCTGTTATATAATAGTCACGTTTTTATCGCCGCGAATAGGCGCCTGGCCTTGATCGATTAGTGAACTCAGAGACTCGTGGTAATGTTATTCCGATGTATTCAAGAATAAACAAATTTTAACGGACCCTCTGAGCACTGGTGCCATTGTGTTTATTTATAGAAGAGCAATTCATTGTTGTTTTTTTATTCAGTTAATTAAGTTACACAGATTATTATACACTTTATTTAACCAAAATAGGTACTATTAATCATATACCGTGAGACTCACTCATGTTGAAAATTGTTCGGATAACTCACGTTAGTAAAATCGAGTTTAGCTCGACATGTTTCGGACTAATAATAGGTACTAGCAAAATTACTCCTCTACAGCTCGGTAGGTACGTATTTTAAAAAAAGGTTTCCAAATCATCAATCATCATGCATCTGGTTATTGTCTTCTTATCTATTAGCAGATAGCAACTGTGCTGTGTAATAATTTATAGAATACCATACAATTCAAGTGCGCGTTGTAGAACACTAAAAACAATAAAAACAAAATATGAAAAGAAAGCAACAGGCGGCCTCATCGCTAAATGTGATACATGTCCAATAGGCCAACGAAAAAACAGATCAAAGCAGGCGACACAAGGAATAAAAGTTATCATTTACGTATTTTTATTTTATTTAAAAATGCACGTAGAGATTCCAAAATTGTTATACGTGCAATAAATTGGATAATCTACTGTGAATTACCAGTGTTTTTTTAATACAGTTCAGTTAAAAAGATGCCATTATCAAAGGCCAAAACAGCATTTAAATGATAAAAGGACTTATCGCAAACAGTCATGATCTTGCGAGGTGGGGCTAGATTAGTTATCACTGACAATGATGATTAAACAAACTGATAAGACCGCCAGCCCGTCTACATTTACAATCATTCTATTGACAGCACTAAATCAACCCTCTCTGTAAAGAATAGGTACTTATTTGCTAAACGTTTGAAAACACTGTCTATACGACTCGCTGAAACGAAAAGATTGTAAAGTGAAATCCACTGTTTTATGACAATATTTTTGGCGCAAGCTTTGTGTCTCAACTGCGCAGTATCATAAAATAAGTTGTAGTGTAACTTTCAGGCTGAACTTTATTTCGTTGTTTTATTTTTCCAGTTGAGATATTGACATCAGTAATCTATTGATTGGTCATATTTTCCTTTTAAGTATAAGTGATGTATCGTATTATGTAACCTCTAATTCCTTACCCACCATAGAACTTCTTATTTACAGTAAACTTCATTGTTATATTATATTGCATTGTTCGACATACGAAATCTTCAGTTGAATTGTCTGTACCTTCTTATTTTGTGGTGATAATGTCAGAGGAGGAAAGGTAACATATAAAAGCCAAAGTTGCTATAGGTAGAGACAATGCTGACACGCCATTCGAATTAATTGGCAGATCAAAACATGGCAAAATGAAAAATGTAATCAGAAAAGTATAACATAGCATTAGCCAAATAAGATAAACTGCTAGGCTAGTACCAACCTAAGAATATATTTTGTAGTCAAACAGAAAACCTCAAAAATGTACAAAATTCATTGCATTAAAATAATATTTCATGTTTCTGTTCGATACAACATTTTTATTCAAATCAGAAAAACTCGGAGCCGGGTGTGATATTTATTTGCAAGTTTATAAAACCATTTTAAGGAATCCTGGGATCTAAAATCAGTAAATATATTGCGAAGATTATCATTCCTCCATTTCAGACGGGTTTTACCTAAATAAATAAAAAAGGATAATCCGCCAAAGAACGCCCTGTTTGCGCCTTCTTGCGTTCCACACACGAAAAAAATGACATCACCGTGTTATCGATCCAGCCAGCTACAACAGAGGTTTCATTGAACGTTTAAAAATAAAAATTAAAAAGTTTCGTCTTCGAGACCTTGGCATAGCGTTTAACAGCCACGTGGCACGAACTAGAGTAGCGATGGAAAGCAAAATAGATGCCTTGTTTACCAAGCGTGGTTTACGCACGTGTTTATATTGGTCGGGTTACTTGAGTAAATTCCGTTAAACGTGAATTCGCAAACTGAAAATAACAACCTTGTGTGTGGAAAAACATAGTTGTTATTATGCAGTAGGAAATAGACCACGGGATTTGTAATCCAATATAGGTACCAACCACCACCATAGGTAGGGTGAACGCTCCAGTCCCAAACCAGTTAAGGAGAAAATTTGACTTTAAAGTGTGGTTGCGCATAATAGTATGGACCTATATTACCAGTTTATTTTTTTTCTGATACATTATGTAATTAAAAGTATTGGTTCAGAAGGAAATAACTTAATTCCAAATAGTTTATTTATTTTTCAATTTTAAAGGTTAAATTCTGGAATGTACCTTAGGTTGACCAGCTGGCCCCAGTTGTTGTTAGAGTTTGTACCAAAAGTTGACCAATTTTTTAAAAGGAGAAATAAAAATAAGAAATAAGGGAATACAAGGTTTTTTAATATTATAATACTTATCAAAAATGCACGAAACTTCTACACTATCTGAGATCAATCAAAGTTTTGTATCAGTCTTAATAATCGCTTTAGGAAAATTATTATTTTTTAGTACTGTATCTATCAACTGTTCTTTTTTAAAAAGGATTATTATTTTCGGCAAATACATTATTCATCTGCATACCGTTGTTTTGTTACTGGTTCCATATTTCTTTGTGCGGAATATCTCATTTTAAATTATTAATGTGTGATTTGTTAATGTGGAATATTGTATTTGGGTATAACATGTTTCTCTAATTTTGCATCCGAACTGTATTTCATTAAGTGTTTTACGTCTTATTCTTTATATTTGAAGAATACTTTCTTTGGCTGCATGGTTAATCTACAACAAGTGGAATAGGAGATATTTTTAATAGGTTTGGTCAACCTTAGGATACATTTTTTTGTATTACAGTACCAATGTCAAACCACTGGTCAACTACTGAAAAATAGGCAAAGGCAATAATGAACTAGGGAGTGGAGCATCTATATATGCCATAGCTACGAAAAAAAGAAAAAAAGAAACAGAAAAATAAAAATTTCAAGAAGCCAATAGTTAACCAACTGGTCAACTTTAGGAAAACCATACAAAATATGTGCCTGTAGTTAACCAGCCGTAAAAATATTGGAATTGATAAATATGAACTAGAAATTACATTAAAATAGTTAAATACAACCATTAAATAACTTCAAAAACAAAGAATATCAACTATATTTATAAACAAAACACATAAATTCACTAAATCAGTTTTACTTGTCGAAGCACGCTCCTTACTGCAATGGCGGTTGAAACACAACCGACATCGACGAGCCAAAGTAAAACGAAGTTATTGGCTAATCTGTGGATATTTTTGCTACGGTATATGTGATTGGTTGATTCGATATAGTTGTCAAAAACTACAGTCAACATTAAAAATAACGGCAAAGGGCGGTAAATCTTAATATTGAGATTCAAAGTCACAAATGGTCAACAACCGGTGCGTGGTCAACTATAGGGTCACCCACCCTACCAAGTCAAGTAGGTATATGCTTTATGTGTGTTTGGAAAACGAATGCTAACCGCTGTTGCATAAAACTTACTATTTCCTTATTAATCGCAAACACGTTAGTAGAAAACGTGCAGTTTGCTAATCGAATCAAAATCATAACTCTATATGACGATTAATGATTTCCAAGAAAAATGCGAAGCAATAAACTTGACACAAAGTATTTTTTCTAGAAACATCAGGTACAATTAAGTTATGTTGTATTTAACAATAACAACACGCAAATAGAATACTGTAAATACCAAATAACTAAATGTAGCAACACCACGCCCTAAAATTGTCAGTGATGGGCCATTTTGCTGGCGCAAACGTCAAAAATGTCGGGCGCTCTCAGCGTAACAACATTTTACTAAACAAAATTAATTTGAATTACTAGAGTTCGCTTTAAAGCCCTCTAAAACTTCAAAATGTAACAGCTGTCAATTCAATTACATAACGCAACGCTATAAAAATGGCTTCAATATTCTGCGACGCAAATTTTTGCGTACAACATTCCCAATCAATTTAAACAATTGAACCAACAGTTGTTTTCAGCCTCGAGTGAATCACCTACGCTATAACTTTTAACAAAATATTATCGGAAGAAAAACATTGGCGTATTATTTGCCCTTTAGAGTTTGCAGACCGTTAATTTGTTGGTAATACGAGTGGGTGTGAGAGCACATGTTAATCCCAAGTTGGAGCCAAATTTCTGTTAAAATTTACAAGGTCTTGTAATTTAAAGGTTATTGTGAAATGTTGGCAAATTATTAGAGTAAAAGCTTTGCACCATTACCGGTACAATTATACACTTGGACATTAGCTATAGGCTTTACAATGTCATAGTTCCCATTTAGGCCTCATGTAGTCCCCTTACTTTAATGGTCTGTTATTTTGTCTTTTTTTACGATAAAGGCATACTTATAATATGTAGGTATTTCACTTTTTTGACAATAATTTTTCAACCAATCAACATACAATAAATTCAAAACAGGCTCTATTTTATTGCGTTACTTTTAACTCTTTTTGCAATTAAGTACTTACATAAAGCCTACACGCCTGTTTTCCCAAATACATGTTATAGTCAAAACCATGGCTATTTCACGTTCCGCAGCCACTTGTAGCATATTCTTAGGTCCTAAGTAATTGGTACAATGTTCTAACTACATACTGAAATTCACGATACACGTTATAGGTACAAGTAAAATTTTAACAGAAAACATTAAAAGCTTTCTATAAAATAAATAATCAAGAAGCAGTTCAAAATACTGCGCCACAATATTAAATAAAGTTTTTCATATCTTGCAATACCAAATTCGCAATCAAAATAACACTGGCCGACAACAACGCTAACAGATAAAATAAACCATCCGTGTGTTCAGTTTCGCGGCTCTGTCCTTGAAATTCGAATTTATGCTAAGCACGTGTCCGTTGCCTTTATTGCTATCTCTGTGTTCAATTCAATGACAACCTTTTGCGAGTTTAAATTTAGAATAAGGTATTGTGAGAGGTTTGTTGAGAAAATAAAAGAAATCGATACGGATGATGGGAATGAGGTCTTTTTGGAGCGAAAAATGTAAAACGACAATGTTAAGACTTTACGATATATCGTAAGGAATGTTATATTATGAAATTAACTATGTATATGTAAAGATTGTAAAGCGCTTAAATTATTGTATTAATTTTGGTTAATATAATTTTAAACAAAAAAAAACCGACTTCATATTAGCTTTATCCTGAAAGGAAACTTCTGTTTATGTGCATATTTACCAAAGGTCAAGTAGGTATACGTAGCTCTCACCAGATTCAAGGCTTTAGAAGGAATAGCTCTATCTGATTTAGAACCCTCTAAACTGTTAAGTAAACCCCACAATGAACGAGCATTAGCAGAAACGCAACACTTGAGAAGCAGCAGGCCTGGCTAATTACCTACTGAAACTATAATTTTCAGTCTGCAAGTGCATTCAGTATCGAAAAAGTTATCCTTTAACTCCTAAAAATTAAGGAGTTGACCTTTCATCATCAGCTCAGTCATATTTTTTTACTGCCAAGCGTAAATACTGGTGTAGCTTTGAAAAATGCACTAAAAACATTACCAGTGCCTATAAAATTCGAGGGTTACCCTCGATTTCCCTAATATTCCATCATCAGGTCAAGGTATGCTGACAATCGAACTACCTGGAAACTATACCCTTTCAGACAAAAAAAGAATTTTCCAAATAGGTCCAGGCGTCTTCGAGTAATCAGCGAATACACATAAAAATACTCTCCATTTCTTCTGTGGATGTCGCAAGAGGCGACTAAGGACATAGGTTAAAGTAAATTTTAGGTGACAGGCTAGCAACCTGTCACTATTATACCTGCTAACTCAAAACCTACAAAAAATGTGCTAAAAGTGGCCACGAAGCGTGACATAGACATAGTTTTGTCTATGTAGCGTTTTGTGTGCTCTGCCTACCCCATTTAAGAATACAGGCGTGACTGTATGTAGGTATGTAAGTATGTACAAATGTAAGTTCGGACTAAAATTCCCGAATGCCCATACATTTTTTTTTTATTTTAAGGATAATTCAAAAACTACTAGTTAGATTTTGATGAAATTAAAATGGGACCAATGGGAAGCCATTTGCTATCGAACACAAAAAGAACCATCGAAATCGGTCCACCCGTTTAGAAGTTCTGAGGTAACATACATAAAAAATGATAAAAACAGCCGAATTGAATACCTCCTTTTTTTGAAGTCGGTTAAAAAACAGAAACATTTTACATCTTTACCAGACGGCGTAGTCTACCCACAAAGTCCCTTCGGGGATCTAATGTTAATTGGGATTACAAACTGAACCATTCGGTATAAAATACCGAGACAACTATTTCACAGGATTACTAACAGTATTATACACAGCCAAAATCTCAATAGATATGAAAGACTTGATTAGTTGAACGGTATAAATATCTATCTAAAAAGCATTTTTTTTATCAATGGAAAAACACTAGTGAACTTGTTATTTATGTCGTAGACGAGTGTGGTTTATGAAATGAGCCGTATGGGGAATTTTACAAAGAATCACAAGCATTTTAATGCCTAATTGTGTACAGTCGCAAACATAACTATATCAACAGTTAATAAACCTTAAAATTATTCATAGAAAACATTGATATAACGTACAAAAACAGTGTCAAAACCGAATGTGACATACAACTACGCATCAGCGTCACAGGCTAACTCTGCCTACCGCGTCGACCGCATATCTCAATATTTCAAAGAATTCCTTTTTTCTTTCAATAATGTTGTCCGTTGATGTTGCATTTTTTTTTATTGCATTAAAAGTATCGATGTCGATTTTATAACGTTGACATTATAATACAAGTTTGGACACTTATTGCGTCTGAACGCATAGTTGGGAAATTATGATACAGATGTTGATAGAGTAATCAGAACCATTACTTATTCAATACCTACTATGTGCATATAATTGCCTATGGTCTTTACATACGTATACATACATATACATACATTTCCCAAGAGGGGTAGGCAGAGCACACGAATTCAAAAATCCAGTGCCACGTTTAACAATTTCGGGGTAACCAGATGGTTAAAAGTGATATTGCAGTGACAGGTTGCTAGCCCATCGCCCACAATACACTAACCCTTTCCCAGAGTCGACTCTTACGACACCCACGGGAAGAAAGGGGGAGGTGCTATTCTAACCCGGCACCACACGGGTTATAAATCTTTAAGTTACTACGGCAAATGTTTCATTACATTACCTACAGTTATTGTGGTTTTGTCCACAGATAACCTCAGTACATTAACCTCAGTCCTAACAACATCTATGTCAACGTCAAAGGGAAAACTCTAAAATTATTTGTTTATTATTAAAATTAACACCTGTGACAACGAAACGTTTATCTAAAAAACATGTGATGTAACGGAAACGTCCTAGACCCACAATGAGTTGCTTTGAAACTCGTGAATGGGACGAATTTATCTATAATAAGGCTAATTTAGATAAATATCGGCTGTAAATAGGTATAAGGCAGTGCAATCGGATTATTTTACTTAAAAGATAAGCAATACGTGTATTGTTGTTTATTATATTCAAATTAGCATGAAATCCTTTAAATTACACGTGATACATTTGTTTTTAGGTTGTACTTCTGAAATAGTCCAATGTCTATGTGGGCTCTAACGACCAGTGTAGAATTTCTTCTTATAATTAATCAATTACCAAACCAATTGATTCCTGACTCATCTTACAACCTTATTTTAGTAAACATCGCGGTGTCTTTGCATTGTTCGGCCATGGAAAACTTTATTACGTTTGTTATGACAACGTTCTGCGGTGGGTTGGAAATCAATTGATTCTACAATACCTAGTGCATAATGTTTTTCCATTGCATTTTGCCAAGTATCTAACTTCGTATTTCAATAATATTGGACGGCCGGATAGCCCAGCGGTTAGAGAACCTGACTGTGAAGCTTAAGGTCCCGGGTTCGATCCCCGGTCGGGGCAGATGTTTGTATGATGAATACAAATGTTTGCTTTCGAGTCTTGGATGTTTATCTATATATAAGTAAGTTTATCCGTTGTCTAGTACCCATAACACAGGCATTAAATTGCCTACTTTGGGACTAGGTGATTGGTGTAAAAAATTGTCCAGTGATATTTATAAAAAAAAAAATCAGCTTCATTGCCTATTTTTTAACGTTTTGACATTAAACGCTAAATATGTTTCACCTCAAAATTTCTAAAGGTATATGACTCTAAAAACTTGAGTTGTTGCTGTTATTAATAATACTCTTATTATTAATACTTTTGCCAGATAATGTATTCGTGAGCGTAGGCGTCTTGAGCGCCTAAACTAACCCAAAATAGCGGCATCGCGGAACGCTACTATAAGATGCTAAATAAATACATTAGCGCTGGTCAAAGTCCATTATTGGTCAACTGAACATAAGTCGAAATGAAAAATGAAAAAATGTACGTAGTTTAATCAAACCCATTTATTATATACTATACAGAATCTATAAATCCAAATTTATAATCAGTCTGACTGGAAATAATCCAATTTTAATTTAAAAATAAGTTACATATAAGCAAAAGTCTTAAAAAGACGTATTAAATGCGGTTTCCTGAATAGGTAACAAAGAAAATTTACAACTACCCTCTATAAAAGCAAGTAGAGACGGTACAGTCTCCAATATGTAACTTGGCAAGTTTATAAGTAGTCGGGGAAACTTCGATTGTTTTTTTTTCATGATAGCGCGATTTGTGAACTCATCCCCACTACTTAATAGCTTGCCAAGATAGATGCCGGAAATTGTTCGACTCGCAAGATTTTAAAATTTTAATCTAAATTAGATTATGTTATCGAAACAATCGCAGAAAAATAATTGATTTAAATTATATTCACAAAACATCACGTGCTTGACTGGCCATGACATTAGCACTATGACGTCATTGCGTCACCAAATGCTTACATTAAGTAAACACGCAGTTTAATTTGGATAGTTAGCTATATTCAGATTAATTGTCATTAACTTTTGGATTGGTTATGTTTCCATATACATTTTCTTTCTATTCCTAAACATAATCTCATTAAATTCCACTCATTTTATGATTTCATCTCCATTCCAATATGGATGTTTAGAAGAGATTGTTCTTAGGTTTCTAACTTTAACATGATCTTATACTCTCATCTTTGTTTCAATAGTTCACAATATGCTTGCACAAAAACAGTTATAAAAGTGACAAAATTCATACGCATAGTTTCTTCACAAAATAGAGTAAAAATATCAGAATCTAATCAATCTCTTTGTATGCAAGTGCAGTTACTACACCCAATCACCGCCTAAAAACTTCTGCCAACAAGCGCAAACAATCGGAAAGTTAAATACATCCTAACCCTGCTACAAGTACTTGCCAGTTCCTTTACCCCGCGTTACACAAAACTGCGGCTAATCCTCTCTCTGTCGCACCTAGGGCTTAAGCCTTAAGTCTAAGCAGTGCCATCGCCCCGCAAAGGTTACGCACATCGTTATTACTCCGTACTACGCATATTACGCATCGTGCGTTACGTAAAATACGCAAAAGCGTAATAGGTGCGGAGTGGAGCAGTACTATTCCTGTTATTGATCGCGAGTGTCACACTTTCAAGGTCGCCGTTGTTTTCGTCCTTCCCTCCTCGCACCATAGCTTCGTCCTTGTCCCGCTCTTCCCTAATGGGGTCCTGTGGAGTTACTACGCATTTATTTTTGGCAAGGGATCGGTCTAGTCAGTCCTTTGAACCAGCCTCGGACCTTTTTCTGTTGGGTTTCTGAATGAAATTATTCGAAGACTTAATCTGGGACGAGATTACAAGAGTCTAGACAGTCTTTGAACTTGAGAAGCCTTAGTTCTGGCAAACACTCATGAATGATATTCTTGAGATACAATAAACTTCATTAAGATAAATGATTACTAGAGACAACGGAAAAAACATTCAATGAAGCATAGAGACTCTTTTGTTTTCAATGAAAAAGCTGTTGGAAATTGGATGCCAATGTCTGTCGGTCTGTTTCTTGATCGAATTAACTGATTATTTGAAAGCATGTATTGTGTATTTGGTGAAGCTGTGCTATTCTCTAACGCACCAAAAATCTACAACGTTTTTAATTTGACAGCTGAAACCAAAAATCGCTTTGAAATTTATACATTTCAAAGCAATCGTTTTGAAATTGAAATATTTTAAAGCCAGCTGACAGCGAAACTGTCAAATTCCTTACAATTAACGTCAGTCCGATCATTCATCTTGAGGCCTTTTTCGCCTTCGATCTGTTAAAAGAAACACGATTCCAGTTGCAAGGCAGTCTCATGCGAACGATCAAAGAACCATGACTTTGGCTAAACACTTCTAAAAGCTAACATAACACTCAATCCCATTAAATATAAAAAATAATAGTATTACCTCATAACGATCAACACGATACGGATCCAAGACCCAATACAAACACGCGTGGACCCGTCATCCGTCTGGCCAGACGCCAAGCGCCGCAAAACCATGCGATCACGGTTACGACCATTTTACGATCGTGTCTCATTTTAACGACCACGGATTAGGAACAATCTGGTTACACCAGGAAATGCGGGCGTGTAACAAATGAAGATCGAGGAGACATTTGCTGAAGGCTTTTCTGGGAAGATCATGAGTGTTTGAAAAAAGGTTAGCATATTTTAGGACCTGAGAACCTAGCATCCTAGCAACGTGACGGTATTATCTAATTTAAATCTACAAACTTAGCTAAAAGTGGCTACGACACCTGAATATTGTCTAAGAAGAGTTATCTATACTTTGCCTATTACAGAATTGAGAAATGAGAGGGAACTCACGAAAATTCGAAAACTTCATTAGTTCATTACCCATTCCTAATGCTAGAAAAGTAATTCCACATTTTAATAATTCTGGAACTTTATGGTAAATGAAAAACGTTTTAGAATATTTAAATACATGTCTCATAAGTCTCATAACTTAATGCTACGTTAAGGCAGGCTTATGATTATTAAATTTAATAAGATTTGTCAGACTTAGGAATAATAACTTTTCGGATTTAGGTATGTAGTGATGTATGTATGTAGCGACCTTGATTTTTCATAGACTTAGGTCCGTACTATGGGTCATTTGGCTAGAGTTATGTTCCCAACTTAACTTACAAAATTAAAATATCATTATAACTGTTACAGCTTAACTTCGAACGATGAAACCTTTCGAATTTCAAAGGAAATTACAAAACTTTCTGAGTTAAGAGAAATGTACCTAAATAATTTTGATTGAGTCCGCTCCACCCGCGCAAAATTTGGTTGCCTTCTTAAACTGCTTCTGAAATGTCTTTGTATTAAAAATAAACAAATAAGAAGCCTTGTCATGTGACTCATAAATTATAAAGTAACCTTCGGTAAGTTTTAATTGTAACTGCCCTCGATAGTACCTATATGTGTCAGTCGGCTTTCGTCCTTAATCGGCTCTAAATATACATATAAAAATACATACATCACGCCGATAATCTGAAACGAGGTAGTCAGAAGACAAAACGTTACACAGACGATATCATAACACGTATCCCCTTTTAACATATTGTTTTAGGTTTTAATTTGGATAAGAAGCATAATAGTGAAAAGTTGACAGCCAGCCACGTATAACATACCTTAACCTGTTTCTTCTTACGATATCTACTTCTTAAGAAATGGAATAGTGGTATTCTAAACCCGACATCACACCGCAAAATATCTCTAAGACAAAGTAACTGATATTATGATTATATTAGTACCTTTTTAGTTAAAAAGCAATCACAAAGCGTCCAAACGGTCGGCAGATGTCAAAAATGCGAAACAAAAACAACAAACACGTCACCACGTAATCGCCTCGTCATCGTGTTGAGGCTCGTTGTGGTCGCGCTTTGATTCTTATCGTTTGGTTAGCCTCGGATGCTTCTGTAAGCTTTACTCCGCTTATTAAATAACAGAAGGAATCTGGTAGATTCCTCGGCTCAGATATCTCGCCGGTGTATTGTTTCTCTGGCTTTTATTCGTATAAAAATGAGAGGACCCGCTTGGGACGTAATTTTCTCTCAGGGTAGTGGCAGTTGGATTATTACACTTTATGTTCACGCGTAGGGACTACAAGAACACTGTCTTTAAACGTCTAAGGTAAGGTATCTAGCATGACGTAGCTTTAATCAGGCAATGATACGCTCTACGCATGTTACAAGGTCCAACCGTATCCGAAACACCACAATAAGCTCCCGAAATCGAATAGCTGATTTTAGAACTCGTTGGTAAACAAGAGCAAAATTTAAATGGCTCTAGGCTCAGTATGCTAGCCGACTCACTTTCGAAAATGGGCACACTCTGCTGTAAGGAAATAATGAGCATATAGAGATCACGATAGGGAAATATTGAAACCAAAGCACAGGCTAATAAAAAGTCAGGTAAAAGACATATCTAAACAACGCTGACCCCTTCCCGTTTGTCTCAATCTCAACTCCGTCTCAGCTATTGTCGTCTAGCGCAGGCTGGCACTCCTCCATCTGATTGTGCCAACGATGTGATTTTCCGCTTTCAGCCTTCCGATTAATGAAATTAAGAGAATAGAACTTGGCTATTAGTCAACGTGTGGTCTCGGAAAATTACTTTTGATTTTAATTGGTGAAAACAACTGAAACAAGTAGGCCAAGGGACGGGAGAACTGTGTCGAAGAAGTATTTTCAATAATTGTCGCTGTTAAAATCGATATCACACGCACGGTAACTTTGTGAGATAGAAATAATACATGAAAATAGAAGTTGGCATAGAAAGGAACCAAAGCATAAAATTTGATATTATGATCAATCACATGATCAAAATATTGGAATATGATCAAGATTACTCCAGTAAATAAATAAATCGAGCGCCAATAAAATTATATCACGTTTTTGGCTTGTCATTGCGTTTTGTAGACGTGGAAACCCGTAAAATAGGCAAATTTATTAGAAATTTCTCACCGTGAGGTAGGTCGTGAATTTAACGATCTTCGAAGAGTCATATGACTATGACTAGGACTTGCCAAGACTTTCCGTCGTGTATTACATTATACGTAAGCGTAATTGTATACCAATATATTCCGTTTCTAATAAATACTAACCTACTTTGATATATTAAGAGGCAATATGCCGGGGGAGCGAATTGAAAAATAGGTAT
>BHDV01009333.1:160097-175457 GCA_005406045.1 Adoxophyes honmai | reverse complement strand
CAAATTATAAATAAAAAAAAAAAAAATACAGAACACTGAACAGAACCATGTGTGATGTGTGTGACAAAAGTTGTCATTTGATTCAATTTATAAAAAGAAAATAAGTTAAACATACAGTTTCGTAACTTTGCCGTGGATTTGCTCGTTTGCCTAGCACAGCACAGCAACTCCAGCACCCACAGTTAGCTCAGGTCAACTGTTTTTATAATTATTTTTATTTCCAGTGTGTATAAGTATGGCATTGCTAAGTAATATTCAATCGTATATTAAAAGAAAAGTAATAGCTGAAGCGAGGACCTGTGTCCGTTTCTATTGTGAGCCAGCCGAAAATCCAGTACAGGAACAAAAACAGATAGACCCCTCGAAAGACAGAACGAAAATTGTTCCTACAGAAACCAGCATCAGATATATGCAAAGCAAAGCCTACCAACAAAGCTATGGTGAAAAGCCAGTCTGGGCCCTCTACAGACGAAACCATAAAGGTGGTTTTGCTCCTCGGACAACTAGAAAATCTTGCGTGCGAAATGGAATTATTTCGACAGGCAATCCATGCCCCATCTGCAGAGATGAGTACTTAGTTCTTGATCACAGGAACACTAAATTGCTTGAGCAATTTATTTCGGAACATACTGGCCAGGTACACATTTTTTTATTGAATGAATAATATACATACATAAACATCATGCCTGTATTCCCAATTGGAGTAAGCAAAGCATACAAAACTCTACATACACAAAACTGACTATTTCATATTTCACAGCAAATTTTAAATTTCAGATTAAATTAAATCCACAGTGTAATTAAATTAAACTGAGATCATTTTAAACGATTAATTTAGGATTTTCTAATACAGTAAGACGTGTGGTGTCGAGTTTAGAATAACGCCTCTCCATTTCTTCTATGGGTGTCGTAAGAGGCAACTAAGGACATAGATTAAGGTATACTTTAGGCGACAGGCTAGCAACCTGTCATTATTGTACCTGCCACCTCAAACCAAATATATTATGCTTGAAGTGGCCACAAAACGTGAGTCATTGTTGTGTCTATGTAGTTTTTTGTGTGGTCTGCCTACCCCATTTGGGAATACAGGCGTGATTGTATGTATGTAATACAGTAAGACTAATTTGGTAAGAAGAAAACAAAGACCCCATCCCGATTATTGAGGTATCCTGATTTTATGAAAATTTAAAATTTAATCCAAATCATGTATAATGATGAATCATGTATGAAACAGTCTTAATAAAGCTTGTCATACACTTCTGCTTTTAATCTTCGCCTTATTGCACTTCATTAAATAAAACCACAGAAATAATGAGTCTGGTTAATCAAGCATCTGCTGTACTTACATTGACAACTTACTTACTGAATTGGACAAAATATCTCTGTGTTATTATTACTGTCTTGTGTGAAACTTCTAATTTAGTTTTGATCCTGCTAAGAATGGTATAAATTAATAAAATAATAGTAAGAAACAAATTAGGGCTTCGCAACTATGGTGTCTCTATAATAGGCCAACCAATTGAGAGATTGGATTAAAAATTGAGTTGGAAAGGTGTCAAACTCAACTTAATATCTTATTCCTTACTTTGAAAGTGACATTTTAGTGTATTTAGTACCTACTTGAGAAAAGGTTGATTTTGAAAGCCATGTAACTCAATGAGATGCAAGGTTAAATACAAACTTCATATCAATTTTGGACTATTTATACAGGAAAGTTCATTTGTTTGTATGATTTATTTATTTGTTTCAGATATTAGATGCATTTAAAACTGGACTGTGTCAGAAGAAACACAAAGAACTGCTGGTTGCTATAGAGAGGGCTTGGGACCAGGGGAACCTGACGTATGATGTGCCATTCAGGCAATATGACTATTCTTTGTACAATGAAACTGAAACCACTCATTGAAATATAATTAATAATTTATTCATTATTGTATAATGTAGCTCATATTACAAAGCATCATTTATTACAGTTAGTTACAGAAAAAATAAAATTCTTTTTTTTTATGTATGGCACCATTGTTAATTGCAAGATAATTAGTATCACAAGAAAAGATAATAGGCAATCTCTTAATTTCAATCTGTTATGGTCCCTACTTATTTTATTAATGTTAAATGTTTTTAATCAAATTGGTTTTTGCAACCAAAAAATGGTTACAACTCAAGCAAAGTTATCCATTATTTTAGTTCGATTTCTTTGACCTAGCACCTCCCTGATCAGTGCTGACTTTTCCCGTTCAAGAACTGCTATGCGGTCATTCTTCCGGTTAACTTCCTGAAATAATGGCAAAAGGTCAATACCTATTTGAGCAATAGTAGCAATAATAGTTGGACAAAATAGAGAATACATATTATCACCTGCCTAAAAAAACAGTATAGACAATACCCGGCAATTTTACATGACAAGATTTTAAGTAGTGGTGGTAAGTTCGCGCATCACTTTCCATAGAAAAAGCGGAGTGCGATGTAACCCTCACTACTTAACACGTTCGACGCCGGTGACACAGGGTCTGTGATCAAAAAAATCTTACTCCTATGCCAGTGGCACATAACTGTGACCATGTTATTCGTACTCTAATTGACCACGATAATTTCGCCCGGCATAGCTTTTAGGGCTCAGTGAAACACTGTCGGAGTCGAACGTGTTAAAACCTTGCCAAGTTAAAAGTCGGGGACCATACCTAGTCAAAAGAGAAGCCAAGTTAAGCAAAGCGTGCTAAATAAAGCTAGCCATAGACGTAGCCAGTCTATTTTTTTTTCAATTTAGTACCTAATCAACAAATGCCCCATAAAACACGCAGCAGTTATGCACCCCATTCACAATAGCTCCGGGATGACAGCCGTACCCACATCCAACCGGAGCGACGCCGGGAGTTTTAGGACAACTGGATTTGCCCATTGACTGGCGTCGCTCCGGCTCTTCAGTTCTCAACAGTATTGCCAACGCAATGCTAAAATTACGCCTAAAATATGTTAACTGTCGTAAAATAATGCTAGAAAATGTGCAAACATTTATTAATGTCAAATTAAACAGAACGTCATTTAATTTTATAATACTTAATGCAATAAATTTATAAGAGGAGTCAAAGAATGCGATTGGTGTAGGAAAGCACCGAGAGCGTTTTTTGACTTACTTATACAACAATGCAAACATTATTTTTTTACGACTAGATTACAATAAAATATAAAGTTAAACAAAGGCAAGAAAAATAGTGCCTAATAAAAAGGGAAACATGAAAATGACAAAACGTGTCTATGGTAAACTTTGTTTTTATTAACGTTTCTAATTAAACGTCATTTAAAGTAAGTTCATGGTTAAATATTAACCTAATGATTTTATGCCAAAAAATATGCTAGATGCAAAACAACAAATAAATATGCCAAATTTAGCGTAATTTGCTAAATTGGCAACACTCACGAACGAACTGACGGCTTGGACGTGGGTTTCGGCATTCACGGTGAGTTTGGCGCGACGCGCCGAAAATATCGTGCGCGGACGTGGGTTTCGCCATTGACGATCAAATTGGACTACGGTTTCGAGTTTTAGGAAAAACCCAGGTCCCGGAGCTATAATTAATGTCGGGCATTAAATTAATCCAGTTGTAAATCAGAAATCGCCAGTGCAGGGTTGTCTGAGAACTGGTAACGTCGCATAGGTTATCAAAAAACATTAAACATGTATTTTTTATTTTATTTGTCTGACAAAAAAATAAGTTTCGCGTGATGTCACTGTATGGTACAATTTTTACCTAGGCGTGAAGTCGTGAAGTGAACTACGATACCGATGATCACGGGCGTAGCCAGGATTTAGTTTTAGGGGGGCTTGACGAAATAAATTGGCCAAGTGCGAGTCGGACTCGGGTGCGAAGGGTTCCATTGTTGTATGGGAGCCTGAACTTTTCGGGGGGGGGGATGTTTTGAACCCACCATAGAGGATAGAACCTATATAGAGAAACAATGTTCGCAACCCCGGTCCGCAAATAGTTTGTTGATTTCAACATACTAAACGTCACCGTCACTGTCACAGAAACTGTACAGAGCCAATAACCGTAGAGAAAAAGGCACTAGCGTTATGCGCGATCTTGGACCGGCCAATAAGAGCACAGCGATCACTTCAATTGTTTTGCGGAATAATTTCCGAACAACCAAGATGACATTAGTACTTAGGCCATACTGAAAGTTTATGGATTAAAAAAAATAAAAACAGATATTACACTTATGATCAATTTATTGTTTTTCGAAGTATATGCCCTCACTATTTATACATTTTTGCATTCGTTGGAACCATTGGATGAAGCAGTGGGTCCAGTCTTCAGTAGGGACCTCTTCAACAGCTTCATCAAACGCATTCACCGCGGCTTCCGGGTTTGTAAATCTTAAACCTCTTAATTTATCTTTTATTTTTGGAAATAAAAAGAAATCGCAAGGTGCGAGGTCCGGGCTGTAGGGCGGGTTTGTCATTAGTTTTACGTTTGAGGCCTTCAAATACGCATTCGTTACCTTCGCGGAATGAGCGGACGCGTTGTCGTGGTGAAGGATGACATTACTTCGATTCGAGGACGTTTTTCACGAACTTTTTCCAACACTCTGGGCAAACAATTGTTTACGTACCAATCTGCAGTCACTGTCCTTTGGTTTTCAAGCGGCACTGTAACGTAATGGCCAGTTTTGCCGAAAAAAGAAGCAACCATTTTCTTGCCAGTGCTCCGACTTTTCTTAACTTTCGTCGGCAAGTCTTCAAAAGGAAAGACCCATTCTGCCGACTGACATTTTCTTTCCGGTTCGAAACAGTACACCCAGGTTTCGTCACCTGTCACGATATCATAGACGCCCAAAGACTGTTCTCCATCAAATTGTTTTATCGTTTTACGGCACCAATCGACACGCAGTCGTTTCTGGTCTTCCGTTAAATCATGCGGTATCCAACAAGTGCAAAGCTTCCGGACCTTCAACTGTACATGCAAAATGTTTTGCACTTGGCTCATTCCAATGTCTAATTAAGTACGAATTTGCTGACATGTAAGTTTTTTGTCAGCTTCTATCAGTTGTCGTACGGTATCAATGTTAGCCTCTGTAACCGCAGTCGCCAGCCGACCTTCACGTACAGCGTCCTGGAGATGATCTCGTCCACGTCTAAATTCTCCAAACCACGAATACACAGAGCTGCGGCATGGGGCTTCATCACCAAACGCCGATTGAAGTCTCTGGCAACTCTCTTGTTGACTTAAACCACAACGAAAATCGTAAAAAATCATTTAGCGAAAATTTTCACGAGTTAAATTCATTTTATTAGCGACACACGATACTTTAAAGCCCGCCAAAACGAAAAACAAATGACAATCTTGTAAACTAAAAAGAAGCATGTTCCCAGAGACTTCCATTTTCGAATACCATAGTTGCTATTTAAAATTTTTAATTGTAAGTGGCCAGTTCCAGAAACTTTCAGTATGCCCCACGTACTCTATAGGTTCTATCCTCAATGGAACCCACAAAACCCCCCCTGGCTACGCCCATGCCGATGATCTACCTATACGTATACTTTGATAAACCAAAAACCACGTGTCTCATATTTTCCATAATTTAACAAACGGAGTAATTAGAATTACATATTTTCAACCCAGTCGAGATCCCTATTGAAAGGCTATGGTAAGGTTACCTCTGCCAGCATTCGGTTCTGCGAGCGCAGCACGGTGGCGTGCGCGGGCGCGCCGGGCGGCGGCGGCGCCGGCAGCGCCAGGTTCATGTGCAGCGACAGCGCGCCGCGCCGCCAGCCCGCCGCCAGCGCGCCCAGCTGCCGGTTCAGGTCCAGGACGCGGGCGCGTAGCAGCTCCAATCGCTCCTGGTGCGCTTCGCTCCATGGTTCCTACACACGACAAAGTTTGCAATTAGGTACCATGTAATTTGACGGTCTTCGTCAAACTGCAACTTACGTAAGAATAATATGTAAGGGTAATTCTACATAATACCTAGATCTTTATTTACTTCCAAATCTAAATGTCTCTACTATAGTAGAGACTTTTAGCTACTTAAAAAAAGGTAAACAAACGGGAGCTGCCAAAAGTCAACCCGACAAAGTAAAAAATCACGGAAGGTATGTGTAGCAACATTAACTACGACGCTTTCTATTTTAGTCGCTTTACAAGGTTTGATCCATCGGCGATTGAAACTTGTGACGCCGAAGCGCAATTTCTTCCGTGGATGTATTAGGCGACTAAGAAAATAGGTTTAGATATGCTTTAGTTAGGCGACAGGCTATAGCAACCTGTCACTATTATACTACCACCTCTTTCATCTGTTATCTAACCTAAAATTATGCTAGAACTGGCTGCGAAGCGTGAAATAGTCATTATCATAGTTTTGTCGTTGTCATGTTTCGTGTGCTCTGTCTACTCCATTTGGGAAGGAATTATACATACATACCTACATACATTCATATAATCACGTCTATGTTCCCAAATGGGATAGGCAGAGCACAAGAATCCTGAAATAGACATAACCATGATTATGACTATTTCACGCTTCGCAGCCACTTTTAGCATCATTTTGGGTTTGAAATCAGATGTAAAAGGTAGTATAATAGTTTCAGGTTGCTAGCCTGTCGCCTAAAGAATATCTAAACCCATTTCCTTAGTCGCCTCTTACGACATCAACGGAAGAAATGGAGAGGTGCTATTCTAGACCCGACACAAAGGGAATTATATGTATAAACTAATTTATTGTATCGATTTTGTAATATAAGAACACATAATGCTACAAGTTTCTTAATGAAGGCCATTTGCTTACTGGGTCTGCTTATTGAACCTAAATATAGTGGAAATACTATTAAAATAAACCTAAAACCATTTGTGACGACTTCGACCATTTTGGCATCATCAGTCTAATGTTATTGACATCGCTGCTCTGTCGACAGTTTTTGTCGACTTCGAGTCGAAGTACTTACAATACCGTTTTAATTGTTTTTTTACGAGACGTCTACAAGGATATTCGGTAATAAATAGTACTTAGTCAACTACTGTGTTACACATGTACCTAACCAAAAATGCAATTGCAAAGTGCAATATAACTTAGTGTTATGTTTTAAAAATGTAAATTTAATACAATGTCATGTCAAGATACCTAGACAAATAAGGTAATTATATAATTATAAGTACAGATAATTTGTATACCTACCCTAGAAGCCTAGATATTGTAAGCCTCAAATACTTACCACATACACGCCCATCCGCCCTGCATGACGCATCTTTTCCTGGACCTCACCCAGCTGCTTTAAGTACCACTCCCTAGCTTCCTCGACAGCGTTTAATCCCTGCAGCAAAACATCCTTCTCTTGTTCGATCTGTTTCATTCGTTTGAGCAGGTTGTAGTCGACCCCGTTGTGGAGAGTGTGTCGGCGAGGTTCGCGGCGCCGGGGTGTGCGCCGAACACCAAATTGGGCTTGCGTCTCGTTCGACGACCTTCCATCACCTAGTCCTCTACTCGGTTCCTCCACAGATCGAACAACTTCCTCGAAATCAATTTTAACATCAACTATTTCTTCGTTTCCAAACCCTGGTTCCTCTTCAGATTTGTAACTCTGTCTGACTTCCTTCCTGTCTGCAGAAATTTTGTCCAATCTGGGTGGTTTAGGAGGACCAAACACTCTTTCGTGTTTGTTCATTGCTGCTACCGAGCCATGTTGACGCATTTCTTGAAATGGTACATCTTTACGAGCTAACAATTGGGGCATACTAATAGTTCTTTGTTGAGTTGTATTTTCCGTATTCTTTATTGTACTCCAATTTTTATCCTGAGTTTGTACGTCAACATCGAGTAAGGGCGCGGACGGCGGTCTGTGGTGGCCCTGATTGTTAGTGCTTGTTTGAATATTACCGCCTATCTCATCAACATCGTTTAATCTGTTACCTTTGTCACCATTCTTATCAACTTGGTTGCACAATAGACATATTTTAAGTCCAGTACAAAAGCGATCAAATGTTAGTAATCCATCGTGGGAGGCGACCTTTTGGAGGCTCTCTATCACTCCTCGAGGTAGGCCCTTGGTACGGTCATCTCGCCAACGATTTTCTATGTCTGTGAGCTTTACGTACCCGGTATGCTTGTCATCCATAATATCAAACAACGTTTGCATCGCTGAAACAAATTGCTTCGGAAGAGACTCCATTCTAGCGGCAGTTTGGGTCATATTGAAGAATTATTCAACTGTCCATAATTATCATCACTTATCATTTCACTTTATCATCCATAGAATTTTTTTTATTTATTTTAATGCACTTTTTACGATTGCGGCAAAATACTCACTCTCATTTTTAACATTTAACGTAAAGCACTAAAGAAAACTTCTATCGCTAACATAATAAATAAATAATGTAAGCATTTAAGTACTCGAAATATCGGATTTTCAAAACACTTGAATATTTAGCACCTCTGTTTTCTAACTTGTTTAATAATTTTATCCAGATTTACAGAATTGGAAACGGGGTCGTGTCCGCGCATGTTTGGCCGTAGATAACATGAAAACAAAATCCGACCGTTAAACGGTAAGTGTGTGAGGTTGTGTGGTAGACGGACAAACCGGCTGGTGAGTGGGAGTGAATTTGCGAGAGATTTTGTCCCGTACGTGTGAGCGAGAGGACCGGTCAAACGGCATCACTGCGAAGGCCACTGGTTTGGGGCAGGTAGAGAAGCGATACCCATACTACTCGGTCAGGTCACCACGCGGCGCGGCCGCCGTCCGGGCGTCGACGCCGCGCTCGTAGTCCCTAATGCAAATAATATAGGCACAAACATAGATACTTACCGAAGTACTATCGACTGACATTGATTCATTGGTTCCAAAAAAAAGCACTTAAGTGTCCCAAAGGTACATCACTGACGGTTCAAATCAGTATAAGGATATACTTACGATTACCTAAGTACAGTCGAAAATATTGAAAGTTTAATAATTGTGTAATTGGTCGCGTTTTACTATTACCACCTTATCCATGCAACTGATGACATAGATAAATCGTTAACATAAAATTTTAAGACTGAGATTGTCATTAAAATACGAACAAAATATGAAGACGGTAACCAATGAGGTACTACTTATTACTAACGTAACGTTAGTAGTAGTACCTCAATGACGCTAACATTCAATTTCCTCGACTGTACGCAAGTGTACAAAAAATAGGTGCACATTTATTATTGAACTTCACTTTTAACTTTAACTTAACTTTACATGAACTGTATCCCATACCATCTTTTAAATATCAACATGAAATAATGTATCGGTATGTACACGGGATTTATGAGATGACTAAATCGATACTTGCTTTGTGCAACAACAACAACAACACAATGACCACAATAACAGTTAATTATATCTAACTAAATGTCCTTTAACTATTTTTAGTTTTTTATGGAATTTTTAAGGTTCTGGTATCGGACAATAGATGGCATTGTACGCCTGCAAATCTAAACAATATTGGAAAGACTACTAAAGCTAGAGTGACCAAATAGAAATTAGCATTATATGTATGTTTGTATGTATACATGGCCACAGATCAGAACTCTCAGTGCGGGAGTCTCATTCATTGTAGATCTGTTTTTTATTGCCATCGAGCTAAGTATGAGCTGATAACTCACAACTACATTACACTAGCTGAGTGTGTAACATTTTGCATAGATAATAGCTAACCTAGAATCACCTACCGTCCAGTAGTAGAACTTCTTCCACCAACGTCATCAACTGTCAAAGTATTTTACTTCACGCTAACGAAGTTTCGATGATCGGTTGCTTAAATACAACTTCCAACTTTCTCTCTCAGCGGACTTGCGTTTTTTTTATTTATTTATTTTAAGTTCTCTCATTGCTTAGTTTAAATCTACTAGCCGCGTTAAATGCTGGAGATTGTAGGTGCTGTAGGCAGTGTAGGCTGTAAGTTGCGAGTATTTTATTTTCCGTGTCATTATTAAGAATGTAACACCTTAGCGCCACCTATCGTCGGGCAATAGAACTTCTTCTACAAACGTCATCTACATCAACTGTTAAAATGGTATGTTACCTAATACTTATCCTACATACCGCTGAACAATATCATCCGTCTACGTCTCGCGCCAAAATTATGTCCTCGTATTCAAGAATGTACCACAAAATGTCGTTTCTTTCTTCCAAAAACGCGTACCTACCAAGCCCACCCCACAGAAACAGCATGTCAACCTTGAAGTTGCATGTTTGAACCTTGTATGTTTAAGAATAGGGTTTAAAATATTAACGTCTAGCAGAATTAGTTTTAACGTTACGTTTCACACATGAATAATTTCAACTCAATTTTATCAGAAGAAAATAAAAATTTTAGTATTTGTGTTTTCAGACAAATAATAAAGTTTACGAAAAGTGTACTTAAATACTCGTACACCATAATAATTTTTTCGATCGAATTTAGTTGGTGTATTAGCAAGCAAGCTACTTCGCATTGACTCCGCATTAAAACTTTGTGTCGGTAACGTAAGTACGCACGTCCCTAATTAGAATGTGACATTGTGACATTTGGTTGGGTGTGTGTGTTGGTATTGCGTGAAGAAATAAGACTGTGATCGTGCGGTAGATAAAATTATTATTATTAAACAATAGCTTCTAGTGCATTAAGATTAAATTAGTAAGTAAAACGATAAAAAAATGAGCAGTGTGGAAGAAAACGGAAAAGTACCACCTTTAAAGGAATTAAATTCAAGCAATGACACATCTAGAAAACAGTGGGTGAAATTTGAAGAAGAATCTCCTCTATCGACGGTACCACTGTCGGAGATATCGCCAGCACCGCAAGTGCCCGCCGCAGTAGCGAGCACGTCTCAACCTTCAGCTTCCGCATTACCAGCAGTATTAACAACAGAATCTGTGCATGTAAACCTGGAAAGAGGCGACAAAACTGTTGATGGCACGAGTCAGCCGACGTTGAGCAAAAACGTAGAATTTGTAAACATTCGAAATGGATTTTGTAAGTTTATTATTACTAAATGTTTATAAAAACCGACGGGCCATTTAATAAAGAGTTTTGATATTTTGTTTTTCTCAATTTGGTAAAAATTGGTTCTTCCTTCTAAGAAATAATAGCATAATTCATACCGATAATTAGGAACAATTTGTTTTCAATAATTACCGTAACATCGGGTTACTTTGTCCCATAATCATGATACTTTTTACTTCTCGTTTTGAGTACTTCTGTTTAAATAGCATTTTGACTCTTTTGTATGCATAGGTGTTTAGTTGTGGATATAATCAACTCATACACTTAGGAAAAATTTAATTAAACTACCCCTAAGTTTTTTATTTTATTTCGCAAAGTTTGGGCCAAAGTTGCACTTTGAAGCGGGTTTCTTTGGCCCATGATTTTTAATTTAGTAAAACGTAAATGAAACCTGTTTGACTACACGCATTAAAGAAAAACATAGTATCTTGCTTAATTTGTTTTTATTTCACTAAGAGCTAATTTTTCAATCACCAGATAAAACATATCTGTCCGATAAATGTTGGTTGTCACTTTTCTTTTATATGACGCGAAAAAAGGATAGCAATAATTTTAACTGGCAGATAAATTTATCTGGTGATTGAACAATTGGCCTTAAAACAGTTAAAAACAATCAAAACAAAGTAATACATCTTATCAGACATGGTTTTTTTTTAAACTTTGCCAAAACAAATAGAAAAACCCTCTTCTTATAATCATTAGAAGTAAAATAGGAAGCTTCCCAATAAAAATAGGTATTTTACCAGGTAGACGCGCAGTTAACAATCAAATAACTAATCAGCCTCTAAAATTGAGAATCATTAGGTGAGATAGGTATCAGACTTATTTGTACCCATTGATTAAATCGACAAGGAATAAACTAAACTAATCATTATCAATTTCAGGTACTGCAAATAAGCCTTTTTTGACAAATTGAGGAACAATAATTTTCTTAATCACTTCTTCCCAACGGAATAACTGTTCATATTTTATTGCCGGCCATTTCCAGAATTTCCTCCTCTTCATGCAAGTTACTAGCGTTGCTTCTTCGCCTATCGATACAATTTTTGCTGGGTAAACGCTAATAAACCGTTTACTTAAACCATGGGCCAAAGTAACCCGAAAACGATGGGCAAAGTATACCGTGATTTTAATTATCATTTATTTCTCACAAAAACTGTTTTAAACTCTATGACTTATATCACATTAGGATCCCAGATATATCTCTGTTATGATTGATAAACTTTTAAACACGCAACTCGCCTGTTTTTTTTGTTTCGTGTAAAAGTTTGCACATCAAAAATTCGCGTACCAGTAAGGTAGCAACTTGTCACCACAATGATGGATTGACCAATCAGCTTTGTTAACGTGAAACTGTTTTACCGGCCGCTCCATACTGTCTTCTATCGCTGAGTAGCGCGAACTACATTGGTAGCTCCTAAAGTTCAGCGTGGCGGGTAGTTTAATCTTTTTTTCCGGTTTGGGCCAAAGTAACCCCCTAGGGCCAAAGTAACCCGCTTTTACGGTATCTAAATTAATTGACACAAGTCAAAAAGTTTCTAATAGGTAAAATTTATCTTGGAATAGCTTAAATTAAAGCTAATAATAATAAAGCTATAGTAGATTTGTTTAGGTAGTTAAAACAATATAAACAATCTTGACATGTCTTTTTATTTAAACACACACTTATAAATCAAAATTTTTACATTTTACAATTTAGGTATGTAAAAATCATTTACTTTCATAATTTAATTGTATAGTGTAACAATTTTCATTTTTAGACTGTGTATTTCAACGAAAAGACATGTCAAGATTGTTTACATTGTTTTAACTACCTAAACAAATCTATGACAAATCTACTATAGATAATCTATGAATATTAAAACTCTTTGTGAAAGTTCAGAAATTTAACTTGAGAGTAATGTTTTGTTTTCTATAGTCTAGTTTTAATTTTTTTTCTCATTTTTGCAGCCAATGGTGACATCATTGTTACAATTCTGCCAACAAACACAAAGTGGCCTTGGATAACTGCAGCTCGCTTTAGACCCGAATTAGTGCCTGAAGAACTAATGGCCCAAGGACTAACTGTATGTATTACCTGTTTTATTCAATCATTAACTCTTTCACAATAAAAAAAACTGCCTGTACCATGATCAGAATGAAGAATTTATCTCACATTCAAATTTCTGCTTCCAGTTGACTGTGGAAGAATATGTCCATGCCATGGAGTTGCTCGTCAACGACGCCCGCTTCACACTCTATAACATTTGTTACAAGCGTGTCCTTGTCTGTTGGATATCCCTTGCATTTCTTGTCCTTCTGGCACTTCTGTTCTCAGGAATGACAGGCCTTCTATTATTTACTCTTGGTGTATTGTGGTTAATACTTAATGCAGGTGCTATCTTCCTTTGTATGTGGATAAAATTAGCCCTTTCAAGAGGGCTAGAGCAGTGTTTAGCAAGTGTTAATAAGTTGCTTAACAAACACAAACTTGTACTGGCCTTAGATGATAGAGGAAGGATATCCTGCCATAAAGTTAATCTTTGTTTCATCTATTTTGACTCTGGGCCGTGTGTGGCACATATACAGCAGTTTATTGAGAGTGAAGAAGGCAAGAGTGTATCTGAAGGATGGGAAAAAAGGCTGGATGTAACTGCTAATGACATTGTGATCCAAGGAAGCCAGTCTACCAGATTATCTCGGAAACAGGTATGATAGCATTTATCTATTTTCATGCATCTTGTGATAATACTATTTATAGTACAATTATCTTAGCTGAAAATAGTTCCCATCCAATGAAGTATTAATGGCTAAGCTACAGAAGTTTATGTACCTATGCCATATCCTTGACATTCTCGTGCTGATTAAAACTTTGATGGGCTTGATCTTCCTTGCAATTTCCACTGGAGAGTGTTTGGATAAAACAGGCCTGGTATGGCATATCATGCCTTGTATGAGCGTTCTCAAAATCTACATTATTTGATTTATCAACAAAAAGTTTATGGCATACTCCAGTTTACTGCTCTTTATATTTTTAGTAGATCTATATAATCTATCTCACTACAATTAAAAGATATACGTATAATTATTTATGTATGTGTATGGCACATATTTCTACTACTAATAGCATGACTAGGTTTAGTTTGAGTAAGCTTTGGAAAAAAAACAGTAGCATATTGATAACATCATTTGCCAAAAATGTGAAATATCAGGAAAGTCAGAGACAAATCATAACAACCAACGTTGTATAAGTTTATACATAGACATAAGATACAAATTTGTAAAATGCTAATTGTAACTTTTTTTACTGTTAAATGCACACAGTCGGACTTAGCATGGATATGATTTATTATAGCCATGTTTCCCAGCTAATTCACACAATGTGTTAAATATGCAGCCCTCTCTAACCTGAGATCAAAAATAGACAAGTAGGTACATTAAAGAAAAGGATACAAATGCCTAGGTATCTTTTATTGTTTTTTCTAAAACCAAACTAAGAGTCTACATTTTTTTTAATATGATTGTGACTTGTATCATCCACAAAACACTCTTGATTCACAAATACTTGTATTGGAACTTGTTCGACTCTATAAAGGCATGCTTTACTAATTAATTTGTTGCATGATCGGTTTTCAATGTTCCCGGCGCAATCGCAGGTGCGACGCTTCTTGAATAGAGAATGGTCTATTAAGTTTCTGTATGTAGTCGAGTTGGTTAATTTGGCTGACTCAAAGGTAATGAGTAATGAATTATCCTACTGCTATAACTAACTACCAAACTAGAGTTCTGTATGGCATAAGCAGTCTTGACATTTGCATGTTGGTATAACGATGAAAAGCTTATTTCTGATTTTTGGAATCACACTAGTGAACATTTGAAATACAGTGGAACGTCGATTATCCGAACGTCGATCATCCGAACGACCGCTTAACCGAACTGCTAGTTCTCGCTCGCTCAGACGCGGCTCTCTCACTCGCTCGCACGCAACCGTCTCCCCCGCTACCACCTACCACCCGCGTCCACTTATAACGTCCACATACAGGGTGGAAAGTTTCAATGGGCCCTGGAGGGGAACTACTCTAAATCTTTTAGTTAGCTCATTTTCCTGAAAGGAAACATTCCTTCATTTTCAGAAAGAAACAAAACTGCATTAATAGATTTTTAAAATTTTGCTTGTCTCGACCGGGAATCAAACCAACTAAAAATTAAAAAAAAAAAATTTGCTGGTTTATTATTCAAATCGGTAGGACTAATGTTTAGGATAAAATTTGTCTAAGAAACATTTAGCCCTACACTTAGATAAGTACGAGATATCCATGAAATTGAATATTTATTACATGTTTTTTTAACAATTCCTAGTACTGCAGCGCTATTG
>BHDV01009333.1:81687-122587 GCA_005406045.1 Adoxophyes honmai | reverse complement strand
GACAGACAGACAGACAGACAGACAGACATGACGAATCTATAAGGGTTCCGTTTTTTTGCCATTTGGCTACGGAACCCTAATAAACGATTTGATTCAATGTTATTTTTCCAGCATCGCGTGTCTTCGGTGCGCGGCTACGACCGCGGCGTGGTGCTGGACGCGGGCCGCGTGGTGGAGCAAGGCCCTGTGTCCGCTCTGCTGGCGACCTCCGGGTCCCGCCTCGCTGCTATGCTTGCCGCTCCTCAAAACACCTAAGGGTTCCCAGTTCTTCGGGTGTTACCAGTCCAGATCGATCTTCGACCGGCGCGTCGGTAGAAAGGAATAGTCGACGTCAATCGATACTTTCTACCAGATAAATCGATCGATCGTCGATCGACGGCATGGATCGATGGTAGAATGGAATACAACCGGGGTTAATAGATCAGCGTCGACCGGTGCCATCGACCGGCAATCGATCGATTATTTAGTGGACTGGTATCTGACGATCAATTAAATCTACCAGATCAATCGATCAACTTCGATCGACGTTGACCGATGCCGTCCATCGACGATCGATCGATTGGTCTGGTAACACTCTTAGCAGTCTTAGTATCACAGGATACTGTTTTCTTCCTTCATTTAAGTAGGTGGAGTAAATAACAATGGCCCTACTGATGTGTTTGCGAAGGTCTAAAAATTTATATAACGTGAGGCTCATTTGAATTTTCGTATACGTTTGATTTGCTAATTCGTCGAATTAAGGCTTGAGGCCCACCGAAACGCTACGAACGAGACAATAACAATAGTGTCGCGTTCTTTTGCTTTGAGCTCTGAGCGCGCTGAGAAGTGGATGATACTAATTATCCATTCTGCATCTACCGGTTTGCATATTTGATGCATATTGAAGCACTGCAGTTTGTGCCCACCATGTTTAACCTCTTGACCTCTTTACCTATGGACCACCACACCACAAATTAAGCTCCGTACGCCACATAACGGGGCATGTCATGTTGAACCGATTTTCAACTTAAAATCGATTCTACAGGGCTTTATTTAGAGGTGAAATTTGGTCACGTGTAGATGATATCGGCGTTTGAGCCTTCTCATTGGTTGTCACGGCTAGACTGGTGCTCTAGATGTTAAAGTAACATAGCATACAATTTACATTGAACATCGAGCAGGCTTCAATCGTGTTTCCTATAAAATGTCCGAGCGACACAATTTTTGTCTTAACCAATCGTGCCTGATCGAGTGAATGCATTCACTTGTTTTTAAATGTTAAAAATATACCCACGTCCATAGCATAAGGTTGCTCTACAAGGGACCACAATGATAAGACATTACTTCACATTACAATCTTTTTCTACCTCTTCTGTTATAAACATTTATTTTTGACGAAAGCCCTGTTGGCATGAATAAATAAATTGTCAAGACCAATCAGATTATATCTGATAGTTAAACAAAACAATAATGATATGATAACGTCACTAACAGAGCAATAGGATTAGGGCGTCGAGTTCCGAGAACACCGACTTTTTGTGTAGCTATTTCTTACTTAGTCTTTTTAGAACATCAGTGTTATTAATTATGTAGTCAATTCATAATGCATTTGTTTCGTTCGAGGTTATTTTATCGTAAGTAATAATGTTTAATTTAATTGAAAAAAATCGGCTATTGCTACTATTCTTAATAATGATATTCATATAAATAATGATATCACTTGATTATAGTAATTTTATATTGAAATGTAATATTTCAAATATTTGTACCTACCAAATAGTGTTGAATTTTTGTAAATAATGGTGAATGTTACAATGTGAAATGATATGATTTACGAGAGGGAGTTAATAAATGATTGAAACTGCACTTTTGTTTCCAAACTGTAATCCAATAGAACAACAATTGCACATTCCTCTTTAAAGCTCGTGCGCGCCGGGGCGTGCTCCAGAGTCAACGTTACATCATAAAATTATCACTACATAACAAATTACAACAATATTTACGTTGGCACCGATTTATATAGTCATATAAAACATTTGTGTCACCACACAATCCATATAAAAATATTTACTTAAAGTACTTACGTAAATATACTTACGAGTACAATTTACTCTAAATAAATCTCGACGTCAATAAATTCATTTCCGCTTACGGGGCTACATATTGTATCGCGGCGCGCCTGCTGCCGATTCCGGGTCGTTGCGTGCTTGGAACGTTAGGATCATTATCATTACATATACATTTTACTGAAAACTATATCTTTGGTAAATTAAACATCGAATCGACTTGCTGCGGTGTTGCGCGACCACGCAATCAGATAAAGGCACTAGATTTAAGCGCACTGATCAAGTATGTACAAATATTTACACTCCAAGTTTTGTTATATTCGAGCGTAACTAATATTCCTGCGAGATTAAACGTCCATGATTTGTTAACGTGAAGTTCAGGGGTTGAGCTGCCATACCAAACTTATGGTTTATCTTACGACATCTAACGTGATAACATTTTAACAATTCCTTTTGTGTGCCAAACATTTTGAACCACTGAAATCGACGTGCATATCTGTGATCGTGGTTCGGGGTTTCTCGTCTACATGAATCGCCTATCACCATCCCTGAGTTTAAGTACCTTAATGAGGCTTTACTCAAATCTTACATTATAGACTTAGTGAAAGCATACATCAATTTTGTGCATCGTACACTTCCTAATCTACTGAAAGTGAACACCAACTAATTGCATTTTTTTGCATTGCCGCCAGTCACCCATAACAATTTTTGTGTGCAAATACCTCGTTTGACACTTTATACTTACATAGATATATAATATATCATATAGTAAAGGACACTTGGTTTTAACAATATCACATGAAGAATTTTCAGGAACTGTACCTATCCAAGTTTCGAGCCCTGTACACTGCTTTAAAGTATATAATTTTATATAAAAAAATATTCGTAAGAAATCTAATCGTTTTAAAATTCATTGTAAAACGGAAATGTAATTGGTTAATGTTTGCATTAACAAATTTTACAATAATTAATTCTTGACTTGAGGTATTTGTACAATTATATGCCTAAAGCAACATCAAACAACATAAAATACAGTGATACTTCGCCGGCATAAGTATAGTACCTAAGCTTCCGCATTAGTTCAATATATTACGGTCAAAAAGTCTCTGGTTCAGACGAACTATACAAAATAGTGCATTTTGAATACAACCCCAAGAAACATCTTGTGAATACAACCATTTTGAGGAGAGTGAGATCGCGAAGTTAAATAACGTAGTAATTGATTATATCTGACAATGAGTCTATTTCGCGCCAAAATGACTTTTGAAAATGACAATTCATGGATTACAATTACTTAAATGCTGATCTGAGTAAGAAAATAATACTAGCGAAACTTAAAGCTACTTTCGCATTAAGCTGGCATAATAACTAGCATTTGAATGCCAAACACACTTAACATTTCTTATTCAAAACGTATTTTTTCCTGTACTTCATACAAACGGAAATGAAACAGTTACTCAACATACAAACTAAAGCCGGCGAAGACACACATTTCACGAGTTCTTTGCAAAGGTGTTCGCTTGAGCCTTGATGCTGATTATTCCAGTTCAAACTTAGGTTGAAAAACGTGAGTCATAATTTACGTAGTTGACTTTATCTTATGAACACGGATTGCGAGTAAAACTACAATTATTTAAAAATAAACCTGGCACTCTATGGAAGAAATGTAATAAGAGTAAATCAGCGAAAGACTAACTTGACTACAATGCTCATATACATATAAAGAGAAATAGGTTATATTTAAAATTACATACATACTCTACATACAGTCACGCCTCTTTTCCACAGGGGTAGGCAGAGACCACTTTGTTCCACTTGCTACGATCCTGACATACCTCTTTTGCTTCATCCACATTCATTAGTCTCTTCATACATGCTCGTCGGTTTCGGTTTCTTAACCTGACCTGTTTTTAAAACGTCCGCGATTTGGTCACGGAACGTCCGTCTAGGTCTTCCTCTCCCAACACACCCATTCACACTTCCTGTATAAATCTGTTTATTAAATCTTCTTCCATCCATCCTCTCTATATGACCGAACCAGATAAGTTTGAAATAGGTATAACCAGCAAGCCTTCACTTTCGATACAGTAGGTACTAAAAAAATAGACAAGCGTTTTCCAACCGAACCGTCAAAATAAGTGGCGTTTTAACAAGTGACAGCTGAAACCTTAATAAACTACGACGGTCAGACGAAACAATGAATTTATTAGTGACGGGAAAAAGTTTTCGGCGTCGGCTGAAACCGAATCACGTGAGCAAAGAACTCGCGAATTTGAATTTCGTGTAACAAATCGTTGGTAAAGAACGTGTGGGCACCTCTGGCTACGTGGGCTCTGTTTTGATGCCGGCGCTGGCCGCGGCGGCCGCGCGTGCCTCCTCCGCCAGCCGCTCCGGTGTCGCCAGGATGTCTGTGGTAGTGCACAGCACCCGTAACGAGCTCAGCACCGCTGGAACAATATAATAATCTCATTAATACAAAATACACAACGTGTTACAAAAAACCAGGAAAAAAAAATCAAAGCGAAATACATTGTAAACTCTAGCTGTTACTTAAATGGAACTGAAGTTATCATAGATTATTTAACAGAGTGTATTTTAAATTTTTCGTTCAAAAAGCGTTTGCAAATTCAATATGAGGAATTAGTGGCTATTTTTCGAATACATATTGTAAATTGACTCCTTATAATGGGCCATTTAATTCCCTTTCTACTTTACTCGTATTTTAGCAACACGTTATATGTATAATGAGCAGCCGAGTTGAGGCCTCCTAGTCCTGGCCTGGCCAGACCAGAGGGAACAGTCCCCGGAATCTAACTTACTCCCACTACTAAAACCTTGGCACGTTAAATACCGGGGGCTGTACAAAACCGACACGTATTTTCGCTTGAAAAACAGGTAACACTTTTTACCTCTTTCGAATCGGAAATTTTAAACAGACAAAATTATAACTGCATTTTATTTTTGATCTTTTTCCTCGGGCAAAAAAAAACGATTTTGGTAGTTCTATTACTCACGAGATAAGACGCCATATTTGGTTGAGAAATCTGTGTATCTGTCTAGTTAGGTATGAGCGTATAGTTACCGGGTCGCATCTCGACGAGCGAGCAGTGCTGCTCGGCCCAGAGCAGCGTGGTCCGCACGAGGTCGGCGCCGCTGCCGCACGACACGCACGCGCTGAACGAGTCCACTAGCGCCGCGCACACCACGCTGAACTGATTCTGGCTAAGGACTTACTGGCACGACGCACACAATCCACCCACAAAAACAATCGAAAGTTTTTTTTAGATTACTCTAAAAAGTCACTGAACTAATACTAAGACATTGAATTGATTCCTACGTTTCCTATTTTGCAAGGTATTATTTAATACATACATACATACAATCACGTCTATGTTTCCAAAGGTAGGCAGAGCACACGAAACGTGACAGTCAAAAACTATGATTATGACTCACGCTTCGCAACCACTACTAGCACAATTTTAGGTTTGAAAATAGATGGAAGAGGTAGTATAATAGTGACAGGTTGCTAGCCTGTCGCCTAAAGCATATCTAAACCTATTTCCTTAGTCGCCTCTTACGACATCCATGGAAGAAATAGAGATTATGGAGAAGTGTTATTCTATCGCGACACCGCACAGGACATTTTTTGACACTGGCAAAATGTTTTGATGTTAGAAGTGTAACTAGGGCCACCTATCGTCGAGTTGTACAACTTTTTCGACCATCACCTTCGTCAGCTGTCATAATCTGTTCTACATGGCGCTTAGCAGTTTCAAAGATCGGTTGCATAGATACAACTTCCAACTTTCTCTGCGGACTTCGATTTCCAGGCATAACATAAGCATGGAGAGAGATCTCTCTATTGGAACGTTTATTTATTATGGAGCGTTGTATTATCGTCAATAGAGATACTTAAATTATACTATCTTTCTTTGTGTTCATTATAGATATTACTGAAATTCGTCATAGCCACAATACTGACAATAAACGAAGCCAACAACATTTTTAGCGTTATCTTTGTCATCCTGACTTAGTGCTTTTTTCCTTATCAATAACGGTATTAAAGTGCTCGCGATCAGTGAAAAAAGGCTCCCCGACGTTTTTAAGCCTTCCGTGTGATAACAGATGCGAGAGAAAGTTTTTTAGACAAATCGATATTACGGATTTAGAAAACTAGAACTTCAAAAGATGGCGCTGGTACATACATGTTAAACTTTTTAAATACATTTATAGTAAGAACTCGCTTATACAGCGACATCTAGAACCTCATGATAGCAAAACTTTGACACCTAAAATGTTTGAATTTGAAACCTAGCATTATTCAAGAAAATATAAAATTTACCTTGGCATTTATATCCGTTACACTGGACATTAGGCAGGAGGAGGCTCTAATGAGGCTTATGCCGTCCGAAAGTACATTAAAACCTATATTTGTGGAATAAAATTAATTAGGATTTCTTTTAAAACAACCGAAATATCGATTTTATAATATTAACATAATGCTACCACAGGTGTCTTGATATAGGCTATTTCGCTAATTGCGTCTGAACATAGTAGGCACATTACGATGTGGATGTGTGGTATGTGTAGATAAGAAAATGTTATAACTCGGATGCAAGACGTACGGTCTTCGACTGTCACTGTCTTATTTACGAGTGCAAAAGGATACGAGCCAATACTTCCAGGTGTGCATGGTCCGGTTGGCGACGTGGCGCGCGAACATCTCGCGCAGGCGGCCGGCGCGCGCGCGGGACACGGGCGCGCCCGTCGCGGGCAGGAGCGAGTGGCAGTTGCTGCAACAATACGACGTTCTAACTACATAGTGTAAAACAAAGTCCGTCCGTATGTATGCTTATATCTTTAAAACTACGCAATGGATTTAGAAGCGGTTTTTTTTAATAGACAGAGTGATTCAAGAGGAAGGTTTATATGTATAATACATTCAATATTGTAGAGAAATACTGATACATTTAGAGGTTTCTAATGTGATGTCGTATAAAATGTTTTGCGCTTATATTGCAAATGCTGGCTGAACCCAACGAGACAAATCAAAATAATGTACTACAGTATTGTATTAATCCCAAAGGGGGTAGCTAGACAACGTGTCAGGTTACGAAAAGTCCTAGACTACATTCATAACCTACTTTTAAACAAAAATCATATGTGTCAAAGCTAATTAAACAAAAATTGATTTCCCTGTTTATAGAAAAGTCAAGTTCAAACAACAGTTTTTTATCTAAGTAAATTTCACAAGACGCTCAACACTATCTTCCATATCCGATCGCCAAATATTGCAACGCCTACTTGTACGACGTAGCACACCTACACGTGTAAACAATCGTAAAACACGTCAATCTCATTTCGATCACCTTTTAACACGTTTCATATTTACAAAAAAAATCCGACCGCTTTAAAGATTTATCTCAAGAATAACAGCCCTATACAGTTGACTTAACACTCAAAATACGATCATAAACGCTACATAAAACCTTTGTTTTTTCAGCATACAAAAATTCAGTAAACACACCCACCAATTTGGCATCATCGTAAGTCGGTTATCTTTATTTGGCGAGCATCAATATTTTAATAACTTACGCGATGGAGTTGTTCAAACATTCGATTTGTTGCCTTAAACTTTCCATCTCCTCTTTTATTTGATTCCTTTCGGCCTTCAGTTGTTTTATGTACTCAGCGCCTTTTTGTAACATAGCAGCTTTGCTTATCTGAAAATAATACAAAACGAAGCCATTAATTGGTAGTATTATGCACCGTAAATTACGATTTTATCGTTGCTTGCACGTCGCGAAAACACCCGGCAAAGTCTATCGGAATTTAAATCCCTGTTCGAGTCAAGCGATGCTGACTCAGGTGATGACGTAAGTTAATTAATTATAATCGGACTATTGGTTTTTCATATCACTAATCAGTATCGTCTTACTTATAAGATTAATTAGATTGACACACTGCCGTATTTGTTGCATAATTAAATAATATACATTTTTCTTTGTTAGCAGCTGAGTTTACCATATTGACAGTGGTAATGACTAAAATGAGTCAGACGACACGAGCGTGTAAGAGATGAACACTCAACTTATCAAACATATCATAATGTCGCAGCGCTCTGGGTACTAGCACTTTTTTCTGCAATTGGTAATTCTCAGTGTACAATGCAGACCTATACTAGAGACCTTTAGGTACTTAAAAGATGGTAAACAATCTAGACATGTCTTTTTATTGAAATGCACAGTCTAAAAATGAAAATCGTTACAATATACAATTCAATTATGAAAGTAAATGATTTTTTCATACCTAAATTGTAAAATGTAAAGATTTTGATTTATAAAGTGTATGTTTAAATAAAAAGACACGTCAAGATTGTTTACCATCTTTTAAGTACCTAAAGGTCTCTAGTATAAACTCCAAACGCCCTAACAGTGACAGTGCACCCGCTTTCGTATAATTTCGAATATCACAGCCGATGTCGCCGCGCCGCCCCGCTTTCGCTGCCAGTTCGTTCGGAGCTAAAGAATTATCTTAATAATGCATAATAAAAAACTATTAGACCAATAGAGACATTACTGTATAAACACATTCACTAGCAATTTACGTACTGTTGCATTCGTTATTCCTCTATGGTTATTGGCTCTGTAGTTTCTGTGACAGTGACGGTTGACATTTATGGTTTATTTGCGGGGCTGGGTGGCCATTACCATCTGTCTAGTGGCTTTTTGTCTATGGGCCAACGTTCGTAGGCAGGGCGGTTACCTTGGCCGCGGGGTTGGCGTTGAGATGCGGGATGAGCGCCTGCAGCGTGTCGAAGCCGTTCTTGATGTTGTAGCGGCGCTTCTGCTCCGCGTGCATGTGCGTCCGGCGCGGCTCCCGCGGCGAGCCCGCGCGCTCCGACCCGGGTGACGCCGGTGGGGACAGGCTCTGTCACAGTTACAAATCGTCGATTATACCTTTATAGTTTAGGTATGCTCCGAAGGCGATACCTCGTATTATCAAACCGCGTTTAGAAAGGGATTGAGCTCATATGTCATTTTTAAACTAATGCATGATTTGACATTGTCAGTAGTAAAGTATGCAGATAAATTAAATTGTTATTTTGGTACAATGAAGTTCTAAAGCATGGAAAAAACATCAAATTATACAGCGTTTTTATTTTTATTTTTGAACAGCTACGACAAACAAAATTGATAAAGCGAAATAATGTGATTAGTGACAGATTTGTCAGATATGATTTTACTATTTTTTATTAAACAAATGACAGTATTTACCGAGAATAGAGCTTAAATATGCAAATGACATTCAGCTATTAATTCTATCTTACTATCTTACTAATATTATAAACGTGAAAGTTTGTGAGTATGGATGGATGGATGTATGGATGTTTGTTACTCCTTCACGCAAAAACTAATGAATGGATTTTAATGACATTTTATAATAATGTAGCTTATACATCAGAATAAGACATAGGCTACAAATTGTAAAGATATTCTGTGAATTATCCAATATACGACGATAATTCTCAAGTAAGTCGGGTAAAATCTACCATTTGCGAGCTTTGGCGTCTGCTGTCAAAACCGTTGAAGTTGTAGGGCGCGGGCGAGCGTGGTACGCGGCGCGCATGCGCGGGGCAGACGCCACGCGTCGCTGAGTGCGCGACCCGAACGCGGGCAGACGCGTGAGGGCAGACGTCGTTGATGGTTGTGTTTGTTTTGCGATTTTTTTTTTAAAAAAAACGCATTGTATGTAAAGTAATTTAAGCTAAGGTTAGGTGCTGGCAGATTCTTTTTTGGTTAAGAGTTACGCGTCCAGAAAGATTTTTCAGTTTAAATTTAATAGTCCTACTAATAATTCCGAAATCTCTTCTTTGTTAGCCCGAATTTAACGCGTGCGAAGCCGCGGGCAAAAGCTAGTTATCTATAAGGCTCTGCACTTATGAAAATATCAAAGATTGGTTTAAGATGTTATTTACATACATACATAACCGTCACGCCTTATTCCCTGCGGGGTAGGCAGAGAATAAGATGTTATTTAATAATTTATTAAGTACAATTGTGCTGACGGTACTCTGGAATCCCTTTCTAATCGTGGTTTAATATAAACTAGGGCAAACTGGTAACAGAAAGATACAGCAATATTTTCATGCCTAAACATATTCGAGTGTGGACCTTCTGTGCGTAGTACATACTATTAACTATTCTTTGCAGAATAGGGGAGTGTACCTCCCCTGATTATGAGCTTATACGTACAATCTGACCAACAACTGGACATACTAATTGAAGGCGCTATCTACTATCTTTACTGACGTCACATTTTTCAAGACAAGCTGCATGAGTTTGCGACAATTAATGAGCGTTATTTAGTTCATTTTATGCATTATCTATGCTTTTTGGTCTGTCTATAACATGTTATTATGCTGATGGAGTAAAATTATACATACATACATCACGCCTGTATTCCCAAGAGGGGTAGGCAGAGCACATGAATTCAAGAATTCAGTGCCACATCTAGCAATTTCAGGGCATCCAGATGGTTAAACGTGATATTGCAGTGACAGGTTGCTAGCCCATCGCCCACAATACACTAACCCTTTCCCAGAGTCGACTCTTACGACACCCACGGGAAGAAAGGGGGAGGCGCTATTCTAACCCGGCACCACACAAAATTATAATAACGATTTATCAATATTTATTTAGGGGTTCATGTTTATTGCTTGCAAATACACTACTGTTATAATGGTAATGTGAAGCTAAAACCGCACAATCGCAACATTCGAAGATAGTGTTGCAAGTAATCGCAAACGCTTTTCTGCATCATTTAGTTCCTCTGTCACACCTAATGAACGCGATTACGCGATAATTATTAGTTCTTGCGAACATAGCTCTTACGGATCTACGATTTAACTGACATTGTTGTATCAAATCTCTTACTGGTGTCCACCGATGATCGCGTACATTCCCAGACATGAACATGGCAATATTTTAAGTAGCAGCAGGAGAAAGCGATGCGCGAAATTACCCACTTTTGTCCATATTGAGCGAATAGCTTACAGTAATACCACTTTGTGGAATTGCTAAAAACAACCACTGTGATTCTTTTGCGTTTATTAAAACGAAAGAGAAACAATGGATATATTAATTCGGTAATGGTAACAAAATCATGCAGTGCTATCTGATAAGTAACGACGTACTAATTATTTTTTGTCGTTATGTATTTAAAAAAGTTTTATTAAACTGGGCCCAGCGACACCTTGACTCTTGCATAGCCATTAAGACAATCTTAAACAAACTTTGTGGGTCAAAGTCGAAAGATTATTGTAACCAAGCGGGATTGGCAAGCGCGCTCGATTTCAAGGAGCGTCACGTGTGAACGGCAACTGACACAAATCCCAAAGCTCTAAGATAAAACCAGCAGATATCTGAACCGGAAATAGAAGAATAAATGTAGGCGAAATATTTCTGAGTAACACGCATTTTAGGCGATTTCACAATACCTCCAAAGATAAGCGGCAATCTTTTGAATAATCCTCTTTGCCGCTATCTCAGATTCTGTACAAGGTTGCCGAGGAGTGATTAGGCCGAAAGGTGACTGACCTGGTGGGGCGACATGACGTCACTGCCCGGCGAAGGCTGGCCCCTGCGCGGAGACTTCGGGTCGCCGTCGTCCGCCGAGCTCGGCTTGTATAAACTTTGCGCTGCAACAAGACACACTGTCGTCGTACGATCGAGTGCGATTCGGACCCTAGGGTTCTACTGAATTAATACTAAATACTAAGGTCTGCGTAAGATATGGCTGTTTATTTCGCATTTTTCATACATTTGCAAAGGATCCAAAACCTACAGGCCCGATGGCCTACAATCATGAAATTTGGCATGAAGCAATGTCGTGTAGATAGATAACACAAGTAACGGATAACTTCCGTAATCATAAATTTGTACTTGCATCATCAAAAAATACTTTTGCGATAAAAAACTTATTTTTGCAGCGACGACCACGGGAACTAGGCTAGAACTAGGGAAGCTAGTTGTGTTGTAGATGGAAGAGGTGATGGTGATAGGTTGCCAGTCTATCGCCTCACCTTAAGAGGATAGGAGTCGACCCACTTCTCCATACAAACGTAGTCCCCTGTTTTCTCCGTGAATAATGACATTAGAGCAAAAATTTTTTTTACATTACATATATTTGTATCTGTTGTGGCTATGCCCCTACGATTTGCTTTTATCGATATTCTAAATAAAAAAATTAAAAATTTAGAAAATGATAAAAGCAAATCGTAGGGGCATAGAACAGATACAAATATAATGTAAAAAAAATGTTTTGCTCTAATGTCATTATTCACGGAGAAAACAGGGGACTACGTTTGTATGGAGAAGTGGCGCGACTCCTATCCTCTTAATCTTTCCTTAGTCGCCTCTTACGACATCACGAGAGAAGTGTTATGCTATTCCGACAACGCATAGGAGCATTGTTATTTGGTACTTGTTTAAGGCCTATTTTCATATGTTTTTAACAGTCTACAAAAAAGGAGGTTTTCAATTGTACTGTATTTTTTTAGATTTAATCAACAATGTTTTTAATCGACTTCAAAAAAGGAGGTTCTCAATTCGGCTGTATTTTTTTTTTGTTTAAATCAACAATGTATTTAGCCGACTTCAATAAAATGAGGTTCTCAACTCAGCTTTTTATAGATTAAATCAACAATGGTTAATATGTGTCGAACTGTGTTAGTAAACGATTTGAATGGTTATGTTTGATCTGTGTCAAATTGTGTTTTCTTTCAAAATGTTTTTCCTTGTCTACTCACAGTGCTGAGCGTTGAGCAGCTGCGCCAGCATGACGCTAGCCTGCGGCAGCGCGGGGTCGGACGCGACGCTGGTGAGCGGCGGCGGCCGGCGCTCGACCGGCCCGCCCGACGTCGAGCGGGAGCGGAGGCGCAAGGAGCTCGCGCCCAGCTCGCGGGCTTGCTGCATAAGTAAAAACCTTATTGTACAAAGGAAAGAACACAAAAAAAGCTTATAAACAAATGAAAAATAACCTTCGGCTCATCCATACGTCGTACAATCACGCCTATCCCAAATGGACAAACCACACTACAAAGACAAACCGTGACTTTAGGTTTAATAAGAGGTTATGATGTAAGAGATGTCCCCTACAGCATACCTAAGCCGACTTCCTTCGTCGCGTCTTACGAAATCTACAGAAGAAATAGTGTTCTAAATCCGACATCACAAGGGTAAGTAACTACGCAAGTAAGTAACCACGCTGGTGAGCGGCGGCGGGCGGCGCTCGCACTGGAACACGTGCGTTGTACTGTCAACGCTCGAATTTCGCTGTGCTCCGCGACCAGCCTTTAGTAGTAGGCACAAAATCACCAAGGTGGTAAATTTCATGTTTCAAATTTAACAAAAATTTTTTTTTTATTTTTACTCTGCAAACCAGTCCTAATCATTGATTAACTTATCTTTAATTAATATCTGAACGGGCAGAGCTGGAAATTAATAATTACATTAATTAAATTATATTTAGGAAAAACGGTTGATGAAATATCGTCATTTTGGGAACGCTTTAAAAAGTTATAATTTCTAAGTAATAAATACGGAAAATGATTTGTTTAATACAGTAGATATGTTACTAAGATATGTCCTTAAAATTTAAAAATGAATATTTAAAAATAATGCATTTACATACATAAAACTATAATGAATGGAACAAACGTCATTCCGGGAACGCAATCGTCATTCCGGGAACGCACGTTATATATACGGGACCGTTCCCGGAATGACCGTTCCCGGAATGACGATTCTTTATAAAAATACGTAAAAAATAAACAATTGTCACAAAAACAGGATTTTTTGAGGTTAATATAGAAAAAGGCCACAATAATCTTTAAGAAGTAGTGTATTAAAAGCCATTTACTTTTTTATTTCTTACAATTATTAGCGTTCCCGGAATGACGCTGAATTGATGTACGGTGCTAAAATTTCAAACAAAACTGTGCTTACTTCTTAAAGTTTTCACATTTTAATAAAAAACACCTCAGGCATCCATTTGCATTTGAGTGCTCTATATAATTACCCAGAAGTGCCATTTGTTGCATTTCGCTGAAAGTTGATATTTAAAAAAAATGTGTGCGTTCCCGGAATGACGCACAAACTGTCAGACAAACTTCAAGTTACATTTTCGGAAAAAATAATATTGTTGCACTGAAGAGGCTTCTAAATATCGTTTAATTATAATATAAACTAAGTTAAAAAGTACCCTTTAAAACATTAAATAAATTTTTTAATATGTATTTTAGCTGTTGTTGTCAGCGGATGACGACTTCGGACACGTTCCCGGAATGATTTTGAGGGGGTATTTTGTGAAAAAAAACATATTTAATCAATAAATTAAGAGAAAACGTTTTGATTAACCGATTAAATAAGTTGATTTGAATAATATATGGAGCTTTATTTTAATTAAAATAAATAAATTCAATGATTTAAATCACTCAGACACGAATTTACCACCTTGGTGATTTTACGCCAGTAGTAGTAGCACTGTACCCGCGGCCAGGACCTGCGCGGGCGCGTGAGCGGGAGCGGGCGCGGGCGCGGAAACGCTCCAATTAGCGTTAAGCTGCGCGCCCAGCGGTAAGCAATGCGAGCGGTACTGCTCCTTTTACACCCTGTAATATAATTACCCGCTGTGAGTGGCGATGCGCGGCGGCGGCGGCAGCCGCGGCCAGATCCTGAGCGGGCGCAGGAGCGGGAGCGGGAGCGGGGGCGGGCGCGGGCGCGGACACGCTCCAGTCGGCGTTAAGCTGCGCACCCAGCGGTAAGCTGTGCGAGCAGTACTGCTCCTACTACACCCTGTAATATAGTTACCCGTTGTGAGTGGCGATGCGCGGCGGCGGCGGCGGCCGCGGCCAGATCCTGAGCGGGCGCAGGAGCAGGAGCGGGAGCGGGGGCGGGCGCGGGCGCGGAAACGCTCCAGTCGGCGTTGAGTTGAGCACCCAGCGGTAAACTGTGCGAGCGGTACTGCTCCTTGCCGCGCCCACTCGGCAACGGACCGCCCTGCGAACACAAGCCGCGGTTAACAACACGTCCGCCAGTACCCAACTTGCCCTTTTTTGATATTTTATTAACTTTATAATATATACGTTCGACGTCATCATGATCGAGGCCCTATCTCACAACTAACAACTGCATATATTGTGGAACAAAAATCAGTCGTGTTAGCCGACATAATATGTCCGTAGTTCTTGACATGAGCTCAAAGCTGTGTCAGGTTTACGTTACAATTAAAGTTTCGTGGTAAGTGCCTACGTATTTTTAAAAGGGCTATTTAAGAAAGTAGATTAGAGAGAGAAAGAGAAGTTGAAAGGATGAGAATTAAAATTTTGGCAGACGGAAAATCGCGCGTTACAATTAATGTTCTAAAAAAAAAAATTAGGTCGAATTGAGAACCTCCTCCTTTTTGAAGTCGGTTAAAAATGATTTCGAAAAGAAGATATGTAGGTATAACAAAGAGACTAGAGTCGCAATAAAAATTCAACACCGTTTGCGACGTTGACAGAAAATATTTTTAAACATTCGATATTTTGAAACTGACAAGGCGATAAAAAATATGGTATCTTTTGTTTACGTACTTGCTGCGGAGCACTAGGCACTAGAGGCGGAGACGGCATTTTGAACTCGCGCGCGTTTATCGTACTCGTCGGCTTCGCCTTGTACGAGTCCACGGAGTTTGGCTGGAGGTATTGCATCTGCGGCTGGCGCGGCTGACCGCGAGGCTCGATGCTGATTGGCTGCTGATTCTGGCCCGAATGCTGTCCATAGCTGTACTGGTTATTCGGGAGCTGGTTCGAGTACATTGCTACGCGGGGCCGGGGCTTCTCGCGGACGTAACCGCTGCGCCCCTGAATCACAATGGCGGACGCGTACTTCTGATTCTGCACGGGCTGCTGAAGCAACGACACCGTTTCTGGAGCCGTCTGCGAGGGCGTGACGACTGCGAAAATACTCAGTTTTAATAATTTTAGAGCGATTTACGAAGTTCTATAATTTAATTTATTTGACTATCTATAGCAGGGATTGCGAACCAACGGCAAGCGTAACAGCCTTATCACGAAACAAAATAGTTCAGGCACGCCAACCCAATGATACAGACGAAGCTATCTGGACGAATCCATATTAATTTTGAATTTTTACTAAATAGTATAACTTATACCATGTAGTTATATTTCCGTTCGATAATATCAATAAGTCTAACATATGTAATGACCCGTCATATCTACAATACTATTTGTTTCATGAAAAATGACACGTATATCAATAAAGGTTCACTATCCCTGATCTATTGGTACCATACCTTGGTTGTACTTGTAGGTGGTTTCGGGTTGTGATATGACTTTGGACGTGTACTGAACTCGCGGCTTTTGATCGTACACGTTGTTCATTTGCTGAGCGGGTTGAGCCGCGCTCTGTTCGAACGAGGCGGACGAATATGGCGTCATGTCCTGAGCATTGAGCATGTTGTTCTGAAGGTCTGTCTGAACAAACAACCGTCCGTTGTCGTACATTTGCATGTGCTCGTTCTTTATTGTTTGATCAGACATCGACATCATTTGAGTATTATTAGTGGAACCTGAAAAGGACAGGGATTTAGAACTCGGTTGATACCTAAGAGATAACTTAAAGTAGGGTTTCCCAACTAGGGGGGTACGCCTTCCGAGGCGGGCGTAGAGAGATTTCAAGATGGGCGGGAAGCGATTTTAATTTCTTCTTTTCCTAGTTACCAATATGGCATTTAGGCATCGGATCTTTTAATAATTTTTTATTAGAATTAAAATAAAAGGCTTTTACGTACACAATGTGTGTTTTTTTATTAATTAAATTGCATGAAAAAAAAATGAATTGTCTGGGGAGCCTTACAAAAAAAGGTTGTGAAACCCTGCCTCTTTTACCCTTACCAAGTGGTTACTTACCGTGGATGGTCATTTGGCTGGGAGGCATGGTGGCGGCTGTGTTATGGGTCCCAGCCACGGAGAACCCGTGGCTGTAGCTGTCCACGGACATGGTGTTCCGGTACATGGCGTCTTCGGGGGGCAGCGCCGTCTCCTCGGGCACCGGCGGCAGGCGGGGAGTCGAAAACAGATCTGTACCACGTACCATTGTAAATTATTAGTAACACAATAGGGATGTTGATTAGATTAATATATGTAATTTTTATTTGTCCGTTAGTTAGATTATGGGAAAATATGAGACAAGTGGTTTTTGGTTTATTAAGTAACTAAACATCGAAAAAGTTTTAGATCATCAAACTTCCAGAGTGGGGGCCTATGACGTCACGCACAAGTTAAAATTGTACCATATACCATATAGCAACTTCACGTGAAAGTTTCGAGCGCTTTACTATCATTATTTTTTCAAATTCAAAAATTTAATTACATATTTATATTTCAAAAAAATAAAAAATATGTATCTATTATTTTCTAAATATTTTTTTAGTCGTCTACCTTATTAGTATCATCAGATCATCACATCATTTAAGGCAAAAAATAAATTGTCCTACCGTGCCCAATGCATCACTTACCGTGTAGAGGCTCCAACGTGTCCATAAAATCGTCAAGATTAGGTTGCAGCGGCCCTAAGCTTGGTTGAATGAAGTCTGCTAAGCTCGCACCTCGGGCTAAAAAATAATAATAAATGATAAGGCGCGTAAAATAATTAACCTATATAATAAGTATGTGGATATCTAGTCCAACGATAATTAAAGAACCGCGGAAGTGACAGATACCTCTGACACGGCGACACACGCGACACTTGTCAATTTCCAACATTCTTAGTTATCTGACAGGTAGTCTGTCGCGCGTAACAACTCGTGCTGATCATAATGGGCCACCGTTATAAATGACACTGAAGAAATCTAAGTACTTAGGTCAATACATAACAGGAGTTGTGCTTTTTCTAAAATGTCAGTATTTTGCAGAGTAGCCTGACATGGATTTTTATCTGAGTCTAGTTAAGTAAAGTTTTGTTACCTTCCTAAATGTCTTCCTTTTGAAGCCCTAAAGTAAGTGTGACGGGGGGCGAGCCCCCCTTACCTCCCGGCCGAAGTTTAGAATAACTACTTCTAAAGGTGAAACAGTAAAACTAGTAATAGTTACCGATCTCCCTTGGGTCGGGAAAGGCGAACGGCTGGTGGTTGGTGATGGTGGAGAAGAGGGTGTCACTCATGAAGCTGAGGTAATCCTCGTCGGTCAGCATGTTCGCCGCGAAGTCGCTGCACTGCGAGAACGACTCCACCGTGTCCATCTCCGATATCTGCCGTATGGTCAAACTCTTTAGGCCCAGCGCAGACGACATACTTTTTGTGCGATCGAGTCTGCGGCGCATAAAGTCTGCGTGGATAGTGCCTCGGACTTTTTGCGCGTCGTGTGCGTTACTGCATATAATTCCATAGGTTCTATTTTTACAGACTAAAAAGTCCGTCGCGGATAGACTGTCGTCTGCGCAGGGCCTTATCCGCTCAGTTAAGATTAGGTAAACTAATACATAGGTTCAATCAATGACATTACAATAACTCCCTTTTACTAATACCCCAATCCACGAACATTATTGTATACGTCCTATAGTCAAGGACCAGTATGTTAGTTTTGCCTCTGCAGACATAAGCTCGCGTGTGCTTAAGCTCCGAACGCACTCACAGCGGAAGCGGAACGGCGCGGCGCGGTAGCGTCACGGTATCGGCTGTAATATTAGAAAGCGTCTCGTTCACGCCACCGCGCCGCGCCGCCCTGCTTCCGCTGACAGTGCATTTGGAGCTTTAGGTGAGTATAGCTACGTTTGATTATTGTAATATCATTTGGAGCTCTTTAGCTCTAGTTACAGCAAAGTGAAATAAAGTTCGAAATCATTCATAGTTGCTGTCGGTTTTGACTCCCGAGACCTTTGTAGCTTGTAAACTTAAATAAAAGCAGTGAATGGCATGTTGCGTCTGTTTACTGTACAGTCACTATATCAATAAAAACTTAAAACGTCACGTTTTGAGTGACGTGCTGATGAATTTTCTCAGTGGTGAAATAGGCTACATGTTTATTTCAACAGTACAAATCTGTATTATCTCAACATAAGCTGCGTTGATTTCGTTTAATCAACTTAACGGCATGACAGTGACATTTTAGTACGAGAGAGATTAAGAGACTTTATCCCTTTTAATCTCTTTATTACCGTGAAAGCATATACTTTTTAATCTCTTAGGTACCCGTAGAGTAAGTACTTACGTAACAGTAATTTGTAACGTTTATTTTATAAGTTCAGTAACCCTTTGGATCCTTACCGTGTCTTGGACTGAGGTATCCCCCTTCCCAAGGAGACGCATTATATGAAACATGCGCCATTTTTTATATTCTGCTATAACTGCTTCGGCTCGACGCTTCCAGTACTTCCCTTCTAGTATTGTTGTCTAAAACGAAAGCAATAAGTTTAGATATACCTAACTGTGTCAGAGGAGAAATATAGCTTTAAATTAAACTCTCCATTCGTGGTTTTTACCTCTGGCTTTACATGAGTGTCAACATCCAACGGCGAAGCAAACTGGCACACCAGTGTATTTTGTTTCTTTATGACTGAAAAAAAAAATACAATTCTTGTATTCGCTCAATTAGTGGCAAACTAAATTGATTATTGCGCGACATACCCAATTAAGCGCCTATATTAAATTATAAAGTTTATCGTTTTTATAAGAATTTTTTTAATGTTCTTCGAGACATATTTTCAATATCAATACAATTTAAGAGATAAAGCGGAGTTTATCACGCCTCCGGCGCGGGACGCCGCAGGCACGGTCTGGCGCTACGTATTTTAAGCTACCTACGTGATAAGATTGCAATATTTTGTAATTGGATCAAGGTTCCATTGCAATTTAAGAGACAAGAGACGAGGCTGTAAGATTTTTCCCTGAAGCTATTTCAAATGCGATGTCTAACGTATACCAAGCCTACTATGCGTTTCCACATGCTACCTAAGTACGTATTAGTACGTATTAGAGATGTGCAAACTAGTCGAAAAGGTCGACTATCCCCATATTTATAGTCAGCGATTAATCGGCAAAAAGCACCGACTAGTCAGCCGATTATTTTTATACTACTTTTTTTGCTATTTTAAAATAGATTAGACAGCGGCTTGAAAGCCCTTACGCGATTTATTCTTCGATTTTAGTTAAGGATATACCTACATAGTCGTATTGGTATATAAATTATCTCCGTTACGCGTACGCAATTCACCGAATTATGACATTTAAAAAACATTCTGTTACAAGATACTAAATATCCATCAAATCTTACATAAATATGTACATACATACAATCATACAACCACGCCTGTGTTCCCAAATGGGGTAGGCAGAGCACACGAAACGTGACATAGACAAAACCATGATTATGACTATATCATCAGAATATAAAGAATTTTGAAATGTCTCGAATTTTTCAGGAAGTATGAGTAAGTATTATTTAGCCGATTGAATAGCTCAAGTATCTACCGAGAATGAGATAATATATTCTCATACTGATAACCCTGATTCGATTCACCATGACGTCTAACAGTCTTCATCAAAGATTGGTCCAATAAAAGAGTTCACCATTTTATAAAACGCGAGTACGATCTTTTGCATAATAGAAAAACTCTAAACTAATATATATATACCTAACCTTTGCGGGGCTATAACGTAAAATACATGTAACACTATTATTTTCACCAGTTGTTACAACTGGTTTGGTGTATGTGTTAAAACAGGGCAACAGAACTGGTTTCAAACAAGAGCTACAACACAAAACAACTACTTTTAGAAAAAATGTTGACTAAGGCCCAGCAATTCATAAGAGCGTCATAACATCAACATCATGTATAAATCAAATCTACTTGCTTAACTACTCTATCTACTCGAACCAATCAAATTTGATAGACTTGTATTCGCCCTTGATATAGAAGTAGGTGGACATTGTCACAAGATGCAGCTGAATAAAAACATGGGTTAAAACCACAGGCTTTTAACTAGCAATAAATAAGTAAATACTCACACTGCATGTGCCAGCATCTCCATATGACGTTGTTCAATCTGATCTTCTCCTTCCAGCGAAGTTTTATACCTTTGAAACGATTCCATTTAGGCGATGTTAATTTTTGTCTGGGGAGTAACATAAACAACAATGTAGTAATAGAAAACCACTCACCATACTCTGCCAAACTTCACTTCCGTCACAACTTGTTGTATATTGTAACATTAATTTGAAACAAGTTCACTATAAAAGTCCTTGAACTTGTTAAAATCATTTTGACTTGAAAACAATTTAAAACAAACATGATAAAGAGGACAGGTTGGAACTGAATGTTTGTATAAAGAGTACAGCCTTTCAGAGGAAACTGTACAATAGTAATGATGACGGTTGGCGATTAAATATGAAGGCGCTTATCAGAAATGCTATCAATAAGTGATCTTAAGCTTACATAAATAACAGGTTGATAAGACGCTAGACTCTATCTTATCAAGTCTCTACTAGTACAAATACAGGTAGAAAAGGAAATTACCAGCAAGCTGAACTTTATTAGTTTACTACAAATTTAATTAAACCTCATTGCAGATATTTTTTTCTTTGTTATTTTTTGGCCTGACTCTGTAAGAAAACAATATTGTTTCATCATTGTATGGCAATGATAACCTTTTCCTGAGGTAACTATCCTATTTCACCTTCTTCAAATATCTAGATGAGTTTCACTTAGCATAAAAGCGGATTTAAAAGGATTTCCGATTTTCAAAACATGAGAAATACTTGCTTTCTCAAAAAAAAATGCAAATAAATCATAGAAAGGAATCCTTCAAATTAGTTAAGATGTTTCCAAGCTTTTAATAAGGCGTCAACATCAACTAATTTTGATAAGCGCTTATATCCTGAACACTAGCATTGCAGCCCAGAATATAACATGGTTATCCCCAATTCTTGTTTTATGATGTAAAACACACTTCCATTTTTTTTATTGTATACACCTTCCATTTTTTCCAGGTATAAGATTCTTTAGGCAAGGGCTTAATAGTAAATTATGGTAATGCCCCCAGTTATGGACTGTTCAAGCTGACATGCACCAGTAATGGACACTTCATTCTTAATTTAGAACCATAATATTGCAAATTGATTGTTGTAAAATGAATGATTATTCCTTAGTGGGCAATTAAATAAGAATCATTACTGGTTTCTAATCCGTCACTGGCCCCACCCCATTACCATTATAAACAGCAAATTCAATGATCCAAATTAATATACTTAAAAAAATGACATATCTGCATATAAGATAATAGCACCAGTGATGGACAAGGAACCAGTAATGGACAATAGCTCTTATTTAATACCCACAAAGGAACAATCATTAATTTTACATCAATCAATTCACAACCTTATGGTTTTAAATTATGAATGAAGTGTCTATTACTGATGTGTCTCAGCTTAGAATGTCCATAACTGGGGGCATTACCATAGTTGACTATTTGGCCTATGCCTTTATATGTATATTTGAACAATGTTTACCCCTAATGAAATTTATTTCAAAACATGTGCAACTTAATTTTTAATATTGTTACTATCTGTATTAATAAAATTGCAAGGTGATAAACTCCTGTCTATTCTTGAAAATGTTATCAGAGGGGCAACAATTAACTATATTGATAATGTTTGCAAAAAAACGAGTTAATCTAGTTTCAGTGTCAATGGTTCAAGTAAAACATAAATTTTGATGAAGTTTAATAGTTTCTGCGTAGATGCCTGTAACTTGTGTTGACATTTCAGTGATGTAGATTCTCTGAAGCCATACATTTATACCATAATTTTTTTCTTAGTCTATGAGTAGACAAAAAATAAAATAACTCTTTGTATGAAACAAAAAGCTTATTCATGATCATACATCGGTTTCGCGGGGGCAAAAATGTACTGACGTTTAATAGTGCGAGGACACATTAAACTAATTTTATTAGTTGATATCGATAAAAATGACGTACAATCTTTGTTTAACTTCATGAATTTGAATGCAGATGAATTATTTAATGAATCAATTGTAGCAAAAGTGACTCGACACAGTAAATGTCAGATATCGGTTGTTTAGAGTTGCGATAAGTATATTAATGAAAGAGGTTTGCACAGCTAAACCTATTCAAACTTAGCTATTAGTTTAGTTATGATAATACAAACATACATACATCCAATCACGCCTATGTTCTCAAATGGGGTAGGCAGAGCACACGAAACATGACATAGACAAGACTATATCACGCTTTGCAGCCACTTCTAGCGTAGTTTTAGGTTTACAAAGATGGAAGATGTAGATTAGTGGCAGGTTGCTAGCCTGTCTCCCAAATCATATCAAATCATATCCTTAGTCGCGTCTTACGACATCCACGGAAGAAATGGAGAGGTGTTATTCTATCTCGACACCACACGGCAAAACGTTATGATAATGATGGTTAAAATGAATTTTTTATCAATGTCGATAAACTTAGTCGATTTTTAATTAAGCACTAGCACTGGTACATTTTTGCCCCCGCGAAACCGGTGTATGTTCATGATGCACAACAACAATCTAATCAACATTTTAATGTTGTTTTCAACTATTCAATTTTATGCATGCAAAATGGAAAACTTTGGTTAGTAAGGTAAATGTAAACAATTGTATTTACTGGAGACTTCTCAAGGTAAATTCAATTAATTTCAATATGCAGTGGGCATCTGTAGACATCAATAAAATATAAAAAAATTGCTGCCTCTGCAAGTTCATTTAAATAAGTTAAACTAAAAACATTGAAATATAAATAGTACATAAGTATAAGTACACATATAAATATATTCCCCTCCAATATTATCATAAAATAAACTAATAATTGGTTTCATGTGGGCTTTTAACCCCTCGTATGCGGGAAAGGAAAAATATACTGCATTCGAGCCTCTTCTGTTTCAATATCTACAAATTATGGTGATTAAAATAAAAATTAAAAAAAAGATATCCTTAAAATGGAGCAGATCTGCACCGTAGCATACGAGAGGTTAAATCAACAACCATGATCAACTAACCTGATTAACTAATAATGTGTGTAAATAATTAACTAACTATCACACAAAAATCAAAGACCAAGTAAGTTGTGGAATCTCACAATTCAGTTGAGAAATAAAAAATAGAGCATAATCACAAAACAATTACAAAGTAACTCATTTTCAATTTATTCAAAACTACTTATAATAACACACACTGAAATGTATATTCAAGAGGACTTAAAGTGTAATCAGTATTAAATAATTTATTGAACATGATTATTTATAAATAAGTAGTAAATAAGTGTTCATAGACACCCTTATCTCAGTGTGTGACCTGTCTTTTGTACAGTCTTAGATGACCTCCTGTTATCTTTGCAAGCTTAACTCGATGGAAACATTCATGTTTCCTTATTTTTGACAACGCAGTTTACGACAAATCTAATGACCCTCAGCTGGATGTTGACATGGTTAATTATTTGATACTGTAGAATAAACAAGGCCAGCTGTCAAAAAATCTAAGCAACAAACATTTAGACATTGGTATCAGACCAAGATTACTGTTTAAGTAATATATCAACAAACGCAGTAACCTACCTGTAGGCCAAAGTCATACACTGAAATAACTTTGTGAGAGATATTTCAATGGAAAGCTGTTGGTGTTGTTTACTTTCATCCTTATCAAAGAGTGGGGTTGGTCCTTTGGTCCCGGGAACCGTGTATGTCGCCACCACGGACACTTTCTGAGCATTTTGTTCTTCATCAGGCACAGGCACTGCCAAATCGTCAAACTCATCTTGGGCCTCTGCTTCAAAGTGCGACACCATAAAGTGCCCAGAATGTATTGTCTCCTTCCCAGTCCGCGCCTGCCTTTTCTCTATGTGTGGCATTATGTTCCCTTCGTCGTTCATAAGTCTAGTTATGAACTCACTTTTATGTTCAACTATTCTCTTCATGAATGCCTATCAACTTTTAGATTTACCCATATTTTTACTTATCACTCACAATTCACATTGTTTTTTTCCATCTGACTGACAGACAAATAAAGTAAAGTTGCTAGCAGTAAAAAACCCTTTTTTTAGGTGTTTCACAACAAGGAACAAATTGGAAAAAACTTCTCAAAAAAACAAAACTATTTAAAACGACTTCCACATAATTTATGTACATGCCTTATATTTGTAAATCATTTATAAATCGTGGGATAATTTATTTATTCGTAATTTCAAGAGTGAAAAATGATTCCATTAAATGGTGGCGCTTGTATAGGTTACAGAGCGTTTTTTATTGTCTTTGAAACATTGAGGATAGAACCTATAGAGTACTAATGTCATCTTGGTTGTTCGGAAATTATTCCGCAAAACAATTGAAGTGGTCGTTGTGCTCTTATTGGCCGGTCCAAGATCGTGCGTAACGCTAGTGCCTTTTTCTCTACGGTTATTGGCTCTGTACAGTTTCTGTGACAGTGACGGTGACGTGTAGAATGTTGAAATCAACAAACTTTTTCGGACTGGGGTTGCGAACATTGTTTCTCTATAGGTTCTATCCTCAATGCTTTGAAAGAAGGAACGGGAAATTCTCACCAAATTTTGCGATTATACAAACAACTGCAGTCCACAGCAGTCCACCAATCTTAAACTAGCTATCTGGCAACATTTCATTTCCACTTTCTTCTGGCAGCCCTGGCAAGTTAAGGTTGTCACATCGCAAAAACATCGATTGAAAATCAAAAATCGATTTATCACAAAAGAATACTTTTGTAGTTCGTAGAATAAATAAAATAATTAAAATTTGTGCCATAGAAATCTCTAGTCTAAAAACTTTATCCCCGATCAGTAAGTGTGCAACATGTAAAATTCACGCACATGTGACAATACTCGAAGTCAGGTTTTTTCTCGAGCTGTGGTAAAATCTCACAACGAGCTTTATTTGCTACACTAATCAAAAATCCCAATGATGCATTGATGATTTTTTATTCCTGTATTGCTAATTAGCCTACATAATATGCCTACTGAGCCAGGAAAATCTTAATTCCATTAGGTTGCAAAAGTTCAGCAGTAGTTTTTCCATCTCTCCATTTCTTCTGTGGACATCGCAAGTGGTAATTTTGGAACTAGGCAAAGGTATATAGTTTTCTTTTCAGTGTAGTGTCGGATTAGAGTAACATATCTCCATTTTTTTGTGGAGTAACTGTCATATGTTTTTAACCTTAAATTATGCTGGAAGTGGCCTCAAAACGTGAGGTGGTGTGGTCATGTCATTATTTTACCTATGTGGTTAGCATTTGTTATTCTCTGCCTGCCCTATTCATTATAGTCGTTGATTCTACAGAATAACGTTATCTTTGAGGGCTGGGTTATGCTGGTTATACGTAGCTCAGTAACTGTTCAAAAGAGCGTGGTAGAGATGGAATTTATAAGGGCTTTGAGTTCGTATTCTGTTTTTAGGGCAATTTATTTGTGTACGTATTGTCATTATATGACACAAATAAAATACAAGACGTACTTTTTATTGTAATGATAACTTTATAACACATATTTCCATAAATTTAGTTTTATTATACGCACCCAAATTTCTTACTCGTCAAAAAGGTAGAAAATGCCATATTTAAGACGTCCCAGTTAGTCACAGAGTACCAGCTGGAATTATCTTTAAAAGATCATTAAAAAAATCTGGATAGTCTGACAGTTCAGTTTAGTCGACGTTTTTTCTAAATAAATCGTCATTTGCAACCCTAGAGATTAAAACGTCAACGTCAAAATTGACAATTTTTGACAGTGACAGATTTAATATTTCATTTCATTTTCATATTATTGTGTTTTGTTCTTTATTATTGCAATGGTTTACTAAACAGTTGATTGGCTATTTATAAATTTATTGTTATTTTACCTTATGGTTACTGTGGTCTTTTAATGTGACTTTTTAAAGTACTTAAAACTGAAGTGACTGTTGTCGTTGCCGCCAATTTCCACCAGACAATAATCCAAGTGAACTATATCATCATGAGCTCTCCAAGTGCCAAATCACCTTCGTATAGAAACATGGTCTTGAAACATAAGCATTCACCAATTGAACTAAAAGAAAAAATGAGAAAGGTGTGTATCATCAGTGTATACTTAGCAAAATAGTGGCTTGAAATGCAGTTATTGAGGGATTAATATTGGTTTTCAGAATTACAAGGATAAAATCCAAAATTGTCGCGACATGCTTTTGAATAGACTTAGAGGGACTGTTATCGAAACAGACCTACGGGAAACACTCACTCAAATATATGAAAGCATGTTCGATATGACTTCGGATCCTACAACCAGTGATGAGGAAAACGAAATTATGGCGGAAATAAGAAATAATTTAGTGCAGGAGGAACTACAATGGTTTGTAATTACACATTTTCTTGTAGGGTAGTTTAAAATCCTTACAGTGAAATACTTTTTTATTTTATTATGCAGACCTTTAATACTAATTGAGATTTTGCATAACAGAATTCATTATATGCCAGGGGTGGCCAACCAGACAATCATGGCAGTACAAAAATATAAATAAAAAAACAAAACATAACTAAATTTGATGTTGCATGATACTGTAGGCCATAAAGATTTTTCTTGTAAACATGTTATAGTGTAGTAGTGAACTTTGACCTAGGCTAGTAAAACATACTGATCACTCAAAGATTTCTAAGCTTTTGATTTTTTTCACAGGTGCTTAGAAGAATATGAAAAATCACAAGCTATTGATGTAGACTGGTCTGCGTTGGAGCAAGATAATGTAATATGCCCAGTGTGCCAGAGAGACAATTTGAAATCTGATTTTGGTTCATTGACTTGTTCTTCATGCAAATTTGTTGTGAAGACTAATTTGTCTTTGGTAGAAATGAAAAAATTGTTAGAGCATTGTATAGAAAAACATGGGGAAACTTGTACTAACCCTGCACAGTTTGCTATTGTTCCAGAATTAAACCAGTTGTACCTCATATGTCATTTGTGTAAAGACATGCAAGCAGTAATATAATTCTAATAAAAAAAAGATTTATCAAGAATTAATAGATCTGTCATCTAATGTAGCTTCAGAGTTAACAAAGAAAATATGGTCTTCAAATTTATAAATAACATCAATTTGAAGTACCTGAAAATTATTTAGCAACCACTATTTCCAGCAAATTTTTTGCATTGTTTGGTGATTTGATTTTAATGACTCTTTATCTGAGTTTGCATTATTTTGGAATACAATCCAATTATTTGGTGACAAAGACATTATTCCGTAGTGATTCATAATATTTTTTTAGGTAATATTTTTGACCACAGAGCTATTATAAAGTGAAACTGGTATATGTCAACACTTGTATGGAATACTGAGGAAGATATCAAACACCTCCATTATCAAAAAGGCAAAGCTTATATTGATGATTGATTGATTGATTTGACAAATTTCATCGGTCTCGAAATATGCCATTTCTACTTTAAGCATGTTCTGCAGTTTTGACATTACTTGATGATTTAATTTGCCACAGATCTATTATTTTAGGAGCCAATATTTATTTAAACTGAAAACATTTTATTACCTCTTATTTTGTAGTAAGCTAGGTATAGTAGGTATAGTAAGCTCAGTCTGGTTAATGAAAAAGACAAGGATTCTAAGATGATTCACATTTCAAATTTACTCATAGTGAAAAATTCCACAGCTGCTGTGGCATTCCGTGTTGTTCCCGATGATGCGTCACGAATTGGCCCGAAACATGTCGAGCTAATCTCGATATAAAGACTTGACGATATCTGTTTTATTTCACTATGAAGTTTCCAGTTTTTTGAGGTAGATCATAGTGTTATAGTTGTTGATTGGCTACTGTGATCACACATTTTGCCTTAACCTTTTCACTTTGACGTCGATCGGCGTCAAAGGCAAACATAAGGCAAAGAATGAGTAAAGAAGAATGAAATATTTATGATTATTGTCATCCTGTTTTAAATTTTTAATACATGAATGCTTGACTTGCACTTCTACTTGTGCAACTTGTGGTGTTTGTAATAATTGTATTCTCAATTGGTTCAGTTCTCGATTTGGTACTAAATTAATAAGTTAATCAACTGTATATGAAGTTCAGATACCATTTTGTCATATTATTTTTATGTTTACATTTTTTGCATGCAAGTACAGCGAGACAAAGAACTTGTTGATGCAATACAATTTGTTATAGGGGGACAGCCTTTTGATAATATGAGTCGCCTGTTCTAGACTTTATTATAATTTACATATTTTTTTATTGTTGTATTTGAGTTGTTTACAAAAATGTATTCCTATCTAAATTAAGGGTTTTTAAAAACAAAATCATGATCGCTTCCTCTGTTACCAAAATTGCCTGAACAAAATATATGGCTAACTATCAGTTCAGAGGAATCAATCAAGTTTTGTTTTATTTATTTTTAAAGTTAAAGACCCTAACTAGGAATAAGTCATTTTGAAAACAACTCGTTTATCTAGACAGGTTCTATGATAAATAAAATATATTATTGTGGAATAAAAAACTGATTACAAAATAAAAAATGACCTTTATTTCAATTCATGAAGCATGGTAACAAGTTATAATTGTAAATTATTATTTTGTCATATACTTAGCCGGGAGTTAGATCATTTTAACTATACGTGATTAATTCTACCAAAAGATTAGACTAAATGGTAACTTGTATAAAATGTCCATTAATAATAGTATAAAACAGTACCATTATTTTCACCGACAGTATTACATGGGCATCTTTGAGGTTTAATTCATCATCCTTAGCATAAATGGTCAACTAATGTGAATTATACTAGGCCTGCAAACAAAAGCCTTCGATTAGTACACGCATACATTAAATGATATTTAATCACACACTGACGACAAAGATTATTATGCAGAGAATAAACGTAATATACTTATATTTTGTATTTTCAAATAGTTTTCAAAATTAAATACATATTAATTAATTAATATACGGAACCAAGATGGAACCTCTTTAAATTGAACCATATTAATTTTGTTTTTGAAACATGACATGAATAACTATAATTTTGCCCTCAACTCAGTATTGGAGGGACTTATTACCTTCTTCATACTTACAATATAAAAGTAAATATATCTAACAGTGCAACCGTGTGGGATTCCGAAGATTCTCCATTCCCTTCTCTGGCTGGCCAATATCAACATTTGCTGTAATTTCAAAATTGACGCCTTTTATAAAAAATCACCAGAGAATGTTTGAAATCCGCTGATGAAACTTCATTTTGAGACACCTAAATTGTCTTAAGATGTTATAGATATATATCTACCGTGCATCATGCAGTCGTTTCCAAGATAAAATATAATAATTTACTTTGTCACGGTACATATTACCTACTTACAATAATCGATTAAATAATATGACTCCCAATCAAAACAATTCGGATCATGCAAGTCTTGTTGTTCAATAAACTAGTGATGCGCCGAATATAACAATAAAGTTAAGTACTACGATTGCGGCAGCCAGTTGTGCCCAATTGTATAAGACAACCATGGAAAATAAATGCATAATTAAAAATAAGCCATTGTAATTAACACATTGTTAAAATACATGCATTGATAGTTTTATTAAAATACTCGCATAAAAGTCATACACGTCTAAAGCGACAAACGTGACAACATCGTTTTCGGCCACACTTAAAATTGAGCAAATATTTGCTATTCCAATGACATGGCAGCACGAAATATCATTTGAGAGCTATTTATTCACTTAAAAAATCATACTTGTCACTAACACGATATAAATATTATACTGTGTAGTACATAATTGTATTTGATTTAGCACTTAATGAATACTTCGAGAAATATAACAATGACAATAATAACCTTTAATTATTCGACGCAACGCTATTAACAACCAGTAAGGTACTATAATATCCATCGTAGTTATGCACCTCAGTCTGCTCGATCCAGTAAATTTAGATTCAAGCCTTACTAGCCACAATTATTTTGATTTTATATGATTGGGATTATTAAACATTACACATAAAAAAGAGTGAACTCTTATCAAAAACAAGAAAAATAAATATTGGCTCGACATATAGTCCACATAGGAATTCACATTTTCTTACAAAATAAACACTAACAATTTTACTATTTGTGGGTTTATTGCTCATGCGCATGGACGTAACTAGGATTCCATTTTGGAAATTAGCTCCGACTCCAAGATTTAACCTCAAAAAACTGAGTAAAGGTTACCCCTAGCCCACGTGAGCCTCCGCCACGCAGTCCGAGTTTCCAAATACAATACCGTTAACGGTAACTGAGGCTGAGCTGGACTTTAAAGCCTCAATAACCTTTGGCCAGCTGACCAGAGAACAAGTACATAAGGCGTCGATGTGCCAGACTATCTAACTATGATATCTGGCCAACGTCACATTGACATCGCATCCGTTATATACGAAAAACTTAAGTAAGTCACCCGTTGTATGTGTGAGCAATGTGTGCGAATAAGCAATTTATTTTTTAAATCTGTAATTATATTGCATGGTTTGGAAAATCATTATTTGCTTATCTTACAAGTTTGATTATTCCTGTCCACTTATGATAGTCACGACATACATATTCTCACGCCTGTATTCCCATGAGGGGTAGGCAGAGCACATGGATTCAAAAATCGCGACTCACGATAACACATAAATAATTGTCAATGTCAAGTAATAGTCTCCGTATCCCCAAGTTAATCCAATTGAAAACTTTTGGGGAATAGTCAAAGGATTTGTTGCCAAAAAAACATTGTAATGAATATGGAGTCTATTAAATTTTTTAGACCTCGGCTCGGCAAGCGTAGTGTAGGACGCCCGTGGGCAAGATGGAGCGACGATATACGCAAGGTGGCTGGGAGCGGTTGGAAGAGAAAGACGGAGGACCGTGTTGAGTGGCGTGCCATAGGAGAGGCCTATGTCCAGCAGTGGACGAATATAGGCTGATGATGATGATGAAATTTTTTGCAAAGTACACAACTGCACACAATAGGTTACAACTTAAGTTTTTCACCAATACAGTAATACCAGAATTATAAGTCACATCAATGTACTTGCGCAGAATGCATTGTTTAAATACGTATTTAGTCAATCATAATGCAGTCCTATTGTGCGGGAAAATCTTTAACGACCATTGGCTCATATACAGCGCGCGACACCGGCAACTCCGGCGCCGCCATTTTGCTTGACGAGATGATCGTGGAAACATATTTAATGTGTTATTGCATATTCTACCTTAGGCACTTGTCCCACCGCCGGCGAGTAAGCTTTATTCTCTTATTAAAAAACTCTCTACTCGCCGCTCTCCCACTCGTTTCTAGTACTAATTCTACTAGTTTATCGCTTATTCGCCGACAGTGGGACAAGTGCTTTATGCTCAAAGTTGGAAGGTTTTATTGAATTTCATTTGATATTTGTCTGCTCGGCGTGGCCCAAGATTGCCGATGTAACTTATATTTGTGGTACTGTACGAGATGCAGCGTCAATGTGGCAGGCGCCTTATCCGATCTGTCATTTCACTCGAGCTACCGCGTGGCAGACGCTTTAGATCGCAACTAGTTACGCCTGTACGTTACTTACTATATAGGTAGACCTTGTACTTCCATAAGGTCCTCTTGCGGGTTGTGGGCGGTGGAGGCGAGCGGCACGGCGAAGGCCGCGTGGTGGTGCGGCCGCGGGCGCCGCGGCGAGCGCGCCGTGATCACGCGCGGCTTGTGGATCTCGTCCATCACGGACGGAGCCACGTATGTGAAGCCCTAGAGGCATAAACTTGCATGATTCTAGCGTATGGTCAGACACATTTAGCCATTGTATTGGCATCTATATTGTTTGAACGTGGCAAATGAATGTCATGTCATTAAATTAACCACCAAATAAGGGAGACGACACGTCGTGCTAGCTTAAACCTACAGGTAGCGTTGGAGGATTTAATATACGAGTATGTTATGTATGTACCCACTTATATTAATATCAATACATGCATACATAACATAAACATCAGGCTCATAAACTTAAATAGAATAGGCAGAGCACGCGATGCCTTAACTTGTCAAAACAACAAATATTTCACGTTTCTTAACCACTTTTAGCATAATTTTAGGTTTAAACATGGATGAAAGGGGTAGGTTGCTAGCCTGTCACCTAAAGTGAATCTAAACCAAATCCTTAGTCACATAGGTATTACGACATCCACGAGACCAAACAAGACACCACACGGCACCACATAATAATATCAATACCTATTTGCAAATTAAGTTCATTAAGGATTACAGTGAAGCACATTGTGACTGGTGACGCGAATTTTACGTCCGAACGTCATCTAGTGTGGATAGCTGATGATTTCCCTTTTTTTTTATTTTTATTTTGATGATCTCACTTTAGAGGCGAGGGGTCGGTATTTTGGTCGGTAGAGTTCAAAGATCCTTTCCTTCCATAGCTACGCTATTGGTCGTTAGTAGGTAAGTACTACGTGTTAGACTTTGCGAAGTTGATGTCACTCATGACGGATATTTCATGTGATTGATCACCTATTGTGTGCGTATATGCAGTTGTGACAAACGTAAGGCCAGCAGTAATGTTTACCATGGGACCAGTGTTGTCAGTCCCGCATACTACATGCGGTTTACGCAGGGCGATCAACTAGCGTACGCGCGCGGTGATCATTCGACTCCGCACGCCGTATGCGGGTGCCGGACTAGTCTGATATGGAACCGACATGCCTTATTTAATTATGCCAAATTAACTGATGAGATTAACGTTTTTAATATCAGTATTAAGGTTGATTCAGGTGATTGGCAGTAAAATCAACCATAAACAGTGTTGAAAACACTTATTAGATGGATGATTTATTAGCAGGAGATAAGGGCGTGATTGTGTCGATGTCGATATTGTCGATACTCAATCACAACTCATGATATGTTAATTTGAAACATGTAGGCACACACACAATTGATAACGATAGCACAAACTGAATGGGATTTTAATCCTCTTACTTTTTTTAAGTATGCGCTTTTACTGTACCGTGTGGTGTTGGGTTTAGAATAACACCTCTCCATTTCTTCCGTGGATGTCGCAAGAGGTGTATAAAGGTTTGGTTATATTTTATACAGGGAGCAACCTGTCACTATTGTACATACCTCTAAATAGACATGGTTTCGGCATTATACCCTTTTGTGTGCTCTGCCTACCCCATTTGGGAATACAGGTATGATGTATGTATGATATATGTATTTTAGTGTACAAGCAAGCAAGACTATTACGTTTTGGTAATCGAAAATTACATTGTAAGAATTACTAAGTCTAATAAAATAATATATTTTACGAGATATACATACATACATACATATTCTCACGCCTGTATTGTATCCCCAAGAGGGGTAGGCAGAGCACATGAATTCAAAAATCCAGTGCCACGTTTAGCAGTTTCAGGGAACTAGATTTACGAGATATGAAACAAAATAAGTTACCTGGAACATGAGGTTGGCACTTTCGCTAAGTGTGGATTCGTCTGGCGAGTCGATGGGCGTCTGCAGTGTAAATCGTGTGTCGAACTGAGAGACGTCATCTTCACCAGTCTGAGAAAACAGAAGTACTGTATTAGAAAATTTGATAAATATTTTTGTTTACAAGTTACATTCATGGTAAAAAGGTGAAAATTTGTGTAATTCCATGATTAAATATCAAAAATTCAAATGAAGATGTTCAGAAATACTGATTTCTAAGTCTAAGGCTCTAAATGCACTGACAGCGGAAGCGGGGCGGTGCGTCGCGGTGGCGTCACAGTCACAGTATCCGTTGTAATATTCGAAACCAAACGAAGGAGCGCACACATCTCACGGGCCCAAAAACAGGTATTTCGTTCGTAACGTCACGCCACCCCGCAGCGCCGATCCGCTTCCGCTGTCAGTGCGTTTGGAGCTCAAGACACACTAAAATTGTCCATCAAATGAATCAAGCGGGATTGTTGTTGCAATAGTCTATTCGCAACTACATCCTCAACATAATTATTGACACCAGATGACAAAGTTCATAATGACATGGAATAAATCAAATTTATTACCGACTAATGTGTTATCTAAATTCTACCTTGGATACTCAAGGATCAATAAGTCTCTTATGAAATTGTACCTACAAAACATTTAAAAGTAGGATTGTAAAATTCAAATTAGTCGGGCAATGTACAACTTAAAAGTATCTTGGAGATTGTAGAAAAGGAGTTACAAGCAAAAGCGCAAGTTGATTTCAAGTACATATTAAAAAAATATACAGACCAATCTAGGTTTAATGGGGGGCTCGAGTCTTCGTGCAAAGACATCGTCCCAATGGACGTGTTTGAAGAAGGCGTGGCCTCTCACGGCCTGCGCGCCCGCCGCGCCGAGCCGCTGCGTCTCCGACCGCTTCATGAGGCGGCGGATCAACTCCCGCGCATCTTGGGTGAGGTAGGCTGGCAGCATTAGTTTACCCTTCAAAATTTTCTCTATAGTCTTTGTGCGGTTGTCCCCTGTGAACGGTGGCTGAAAAGGGATTTTTGTTATTATGAATGGATAGATTGGCTGGTGCTTTTAATTACTAATTAAAAACCTCAAGTCTAAGTGGCTATGAGACGTGGAATAATCACGATTTTGACTATGTAGCGTTTATTGTGATCATTTAGGAATAGAGGCGAGACGTACATCTCATCCGCTACTATGTAGTACCTTTTCCCATATCAAATGTATGACCGATTTAGTCGGTTTTTGTGTGGAGATGGTATGACTCCAAAAGGACAAGGGATACTTTTTATCCTTCAATATTGTTAAGATTTTTCGGAATAGCAATAGTTGAATTCAAGGCAAATGGGTGCCAGTAAGCTCATAAAAACAGGATCACTTTGCTCTATCTATTTCTTGAAAATCTGCATTTAGACAATACTATAGTTTACCTGTCCAATGAGCATGTCATACATTAATGCTCCAAGACTCCACCAGTCCACAGCTTTTCCATGACCACTTCTCGTTAAAATTTCTGGAGCCCTAAAATTAAGAAAATTATCAATTTGGATTCTTCCTTTAAGTGGTCAATTTTGCAACAAGATCCTATCAAATGTATAAAAGCAAATTTGCAATGATTGTTTTGTGATATACCTATGTAAATGATTAACAACTTTACAGTGATAGACCACATATTTGGCTGACTGTACTTAGATAAACAATAAATTTAATATAACTCAATTATTTTCACATCTATAATATTGAGGTGATATTATGATTATGGTATTGATAGAGTGACATGTATTATGATAAAATAATGATTTCAGAATTCACAGTACTTAAAACTTTCATTAATTTATTTGGAGAATTTATTCCTATATTGCATTAATAATGTCTGTTTTTGTCAAATACATTTTGAATTCAATTCACCTAGAGCTGAAATTGATTTGGTACTATTTAGTTGCAAATAAAATAATTAATAAATAAATATCACTGGACAATTTTTACACCAATCACCTAGTCCCAAAGTAGGCAATTTAAATGCAAGAAGAATATCAATAAAGTTGTGTTTTAGTAGAATAAAATTTTATTGTAAGTCATTATGAGTGTTTTACAAAAGTACCTACATGGAGCAACTTCTACACAATATGTTCATGTAAATAAATTACAACCAGAAATCAATCTTGTATGGTGGGTCTAGAATTACAAAGCTACTTTTTTACGCAGATGTTGTAAGATATCGCTAGGGATATAGGTCAAGGTACACTTCAACACATCAACAGTCTTACATTCATCTATTGTAAACATCAATGGGTCCCAGACTACAATCAGAATATTAAATTTGACAGAGTGGGAAATACCACCTTACATTGTGTTCTGAAATAGGCATTTATATTTCATCAAGTTTCATAAAATTTGGCTATTACAAACTTCTTACACATTTCTACAAACATTCAATTTTTTTGAAACCTTTGTGTGCATAGCTCAGCACAAATACTTACATATACTCAATAGTACCGCAGAATGTGTGTGTCACAATGCCTTCTTGAATGTGTTCTTTACACAACCCGAAGTCGGTGAGTTTGACATGGCCCTGGGCATCCAATAGTACATTTTCAGGCTTTAAATCACGATAAATTATACCTAGGCTGTGTAAATGTTCCAATGCCAATATAATTTCTGATAAATAAAAGCTGAAAAGAAAAAGTAAAGTTTTCACACCGACTGTTGCATGCACGCATATTATTTGTGCGGTTTGTTTTTTAGATACCAACCAGGCTGTGTCCTCAAGGAATATTCCTTCTCTCTCCAAGTGCATGAATAGTTCACCACCACTTAAATATTCTAGGATTAAGTATAATTTACCACCAGTTTGAAAAGCATACACTAGTTCCACTATAAATGGATGCTGAAATTAAAAATGTCAAGTTATAAACATATCAACACAATGCATAAATAAAACAACATAAACGCAATGAATTACCTTTACAGCTTCCAAAATATTTCTTTCAGCTTTTGTATGTGCAGTGTCCTTTTGATTTCGCACTATGGAAGCTTTTTTGAGCACTTTCATAGCAAAGTGGGCATTGGCATCAGGGCCTGTTATTTTACGAACCTGGAACACTTTTCCATATCCACCTTTTCCTAATACCTTGCGCAACTCAAAATCTTGAGGACCAAGGCGTTTGCACTGGCCTGGGTTTACATTGTCCTCAGAGAGCTGGATTGTCTCTGATCCCTCTGCCCTGCATCAGTAAATCATCATGAGATCATTTTCAGTCAAAATGAAAGCAAATGTTACGCGTCAAATTTTACTTACTCGACAATGCTATTCACGTGTAGTTCGGGATCGTAATCGACCTGATTTCAAAACAAGGCAAGTTAATAGTCATAATTAACATATCAACGAAATGACCAGCATTCACATAAACAAAGAAAATTGCTGATAAATAAAAATAACTGTTAACCAGCAAAATGTGTAGTAATAATAAAAGTTACCACTGAGTAAACTACGACTCATTTTATCCTTGAATTACAGTTTCGACGTTTTTAGGTTAGCATCACAAGGGAACCCTTAATTAATATTATGTGGCATAAATACCTCATCGACTTCTATAATATCGTCGTCGTCGGTATCTCCTCCAATTGTAACAGTATCAGTATCCACATCTAAATCCAAGTCAAAAACACCTGCCATATACGATGACATTTCGATAATATCACATCAGCGAAGCCAATGCTCTGTTGTGGGACAGGAGAAGGACATAAATTCCGTATATATATTTGTCTGAATCGTTACGATGATCGCTTGGTAGGAGAAATAAATTTTATTTTAATTCAAGTTTACGATGCAAAACTACTAATGGAACTTCTGTCACGCAAATGTGAGCGAGACGAGAGCAACGAAAACGAAAAGTGTGGGCGAAAATGAATGAATGAAGTTGCTGACTAAAGTCACACACATGAAGTCAATGACCAATTGACCATTCTCTGTAGTACAGAAAGCTTTTGTCAGTCTTTTATTCTAGATGGCGTTATCAACCTCTTAAAGTACCAAATTAATAGTGTCCGACCGAAGGTACAATTTTGGCCGAAGCCGAAGCCGAAGCCGATTAATCGGCTTTCATCAAAACCTTCGGCCGAAGCCGAAGCCGAAGCCGAAGGTGTGTTGACCCCATGTTGACCATAAGAAATACGAGAATTTACTAATAGTAAAAAAAACGGCAGTAAATTATGTGCAGTTTTTGCTTCTAAATCAAGTGTGACTGAGAGTTGAGATGTTGTTATGTTATGTGTTGTCAGTAATTTATATAATTAACTGCAAGTAATGCGATCGGGCTGGCGAAACGCTGTCCTGCTAACCGCTGCGCACTATCCGTCTCTGTTTGTTCAATTTCAAATCACAACTTGAAAACCTTCGGCTTCGGCCAAAGCTTCGGCCAAATTTTGGCCGAAGCCGAAGGTTTGGCCGAAGGTGGTTTTTTTGGCCGAAGGTGGCCGAAGCCGAAGCCGAAGCCGAAGCTTCGGTCGGACACTACAAATTAAATATTTATGGCAACACAATTGTTTTTATTTAGTAGCTCTTATTAAACAGTAGCCATTAGGACAAAAAATACCTACATTGCATTTATTTGATTAAACTTGGTATTTTCAGTATTTTAAACCACAATACACAATAACACAAAAGTACAAACTGTTTATGTGAATGCATCCTAAGGAAACGGAAAAGTGCTCTAATCAGTTCAGTATAGTTCAGTATATCCGGTCCCTTTTGTTTTTCTTTTTATAGCCTGTGGTTTTGGTATTCGTTCTGAACATACTATCTTATTGGAATATCTTCGAAGTTTGCATTAATTCAAGTTAAAGGAATTGAGGCGTAATGGTGCTATAACTCATAAAATAGTTGTTTATATATTTCCTAAAAAGTTTTTGCAAGTTTTTTTTACCTGTAACAATTCCATAAAAATAAAAAATTTGAACGTGCTTTGAATACGATTGTTGAACGTTGAGAGAGGGTGTAAACATGTATATAATGTGTTTTTATTGTTTTGTGTAGGTAAAAAAAGATTTTGGGTCATTTTATCTTTCACTTTTTATAGATATTCGTAAAATGTAATTATGCAATTTAAGATTCAAGAATATTTTATTAACTAAAGTGAAACCTTTCAATGGCTAGTGACAGCGACAAAAGTTCGAATAATCTTGACTTGGATGGATATTTAAAAAACATTAAGAAACAAGGGAGCGGTGGAAACACTGGTAAGTGTACAAATACATTATTTTTTGTTGATAGCCTTGTTATAAGACTGGTTATTTTTCTAACCTCCAACTCTGATTAAGTCATCAGTGACTACTTCCACCTACATGTTCGATACTGTAGTCTGTAGTGTTATCTAAATACAAGAACCCTCATAGACTGAATTCAGTGATTTTTTAAAGATTAATCAAGGCATGTATTGTTACTGTTTATTGTTGAACATTATACATATACACATCAAAGTTTTTGTTGGGAAGTTAGATACTAACATTTACATACTAACAATCCAAAAACACCTGGAGTGTAATGAACTATGTGATACATTTATGTAAAAAATATGTTTTATTATTTTTAGTTGTTGATGTTATCTTTATTTGAACCTGGACCATTGTAGCTTTAATTAAGTCTGATATGATTATTACAAAATTTGTACCTTAACACATTTAATGTGAGAGTATTTTATGTCTGCCTGTTAACATTTCACCCTTCAACTGATAAAACACTGGTTCGAATTTGTTACGGAAGGAGCTTTAATCCTGAGCAAGGACTTACACTACATTTTATCCAGAAAAATGTACAGAACCCAAGGGATAGCAATAAATGATTGCAGACAGAGTTGCAATATATGGCTAATATTTAATAAACCCAGATTTGAAGAAAGAAAAAATACTACTGTTGAGTCTTTTGTTTGGATAATTTTCAATTATCTAGATTGAATCAGATTATATCAATAAAAAGCAGTTGTGGCACTTACTATCACCTTATTATTTTCACAACCAAAGAATTCAAAAACAGATGTGGACCTGTAATAATTCACTGCCAATCCAAAAATTTTACATCTCTGTGTTGCACATCTTATGATGCACCTCTCTCCTACTGGTGAAGGTCAGTCCTCCATGAATGATATCTATCCACTTTAGTATGAATATATTCTTGTTGACCACTTGTATCTGGGTCTCGCTGGTGTGGCAAAAGCTGTTAAGGTTTTATTGAGATGTGATTCCTCTATGGTTAAATTTCAGATTTGCTGTGATGTCAAAATATTCTTTTGTTCTGTTTG
>BHDV01009333.1:65550-76741 GCA_005406045.1 Adoxophyes honmai | reverse complement strand
GTGGCGTGTTGCCTATGTGCACGACGAGCGTCGGGTGTCGACACAACACATCGCGTTGCGTTTTCATAGTATGTTTCGACCTTTATATTGATTATGATGTTGCTGAAACGATATCGCGTATCGATTTTTTTTCCACCACATGAAGCCCACTAGTGTAAGCTGAGAATAGTTGTACTAAAGAAAGGACCTGGCATTGACCACTTATTGTTGACGAACTAATTGTTATGTTATGCTTAAACGCTGATTTGAACGAAATTGCGTAACTTGGAACGCAACCTTTGATTTGACATGACATTGACAGTTTATGACTTTTGTTTTTCGTGCTGTGTTGTGGTTGAAAGATCAAACAATAAATTCAGCTGGTAAAGGCTGGAATTCTTTTATGAACTATGAGCTTTGGACGTAAAGCTCCATAATGACACGTTTCACTCTAGAGGACAGCACGACCGAAGCGGTATCACCTTTGCTAGAGAAAATAATTAGCAAACTTCAAGCACAAAATAATGTGCCTGAATCCACGCAAAAGGATTACATTTTTATATTAATTACTGTTCTAATGATAGAGAATGGATTTTTGCCTATGAATAACGAAATGATACTTATACGTGACATTGAGATGATTGACTTTGAACAGTTAATGAAATGGAAAAATAATACAGGCGTTTATGAAGCCTTCTTTGCAATGCCTGGCATGGAGAGCTTTACGCTCAAGACTATAATGAGTCCTTTAGGAGCCATGGTCTTACTAAACGTCGTAATCAACAACCTGAACTCAGAAACATACTCTGCATGTTTGCCGGTCAGTAGATATGTTGTGTCACCTCAAGCATCAACAATCCCTATGATTTTCCGCGACTTGAAGCACCTGTCGACTATGTTCAGAAACAAAATCCTAGCCCCAGTCAAAAGCAGCATTCTAACGGAGTTGGGCTACCCTAGTGCAAGTTTGATTGGCCTGCCTGAAGAAGTGTTTTTGAAGATAATGTTATATCTTCCAGTTTATGATGTAGTAAAGTTGTCATTATTGTGTAAAAGGTTAAATTTTCTGGTAGATGATAAGACTTTGTGGCATGAACTATGCAATAGAGATTTCAATAATCCTACTCCAGCTAATAAAGACTGGAAAGAACTGTATAAAGACCTTTATTCTGCAGAACACAACAAGAAGTTGGTGCGCTCTAGCAGGTTGGCTGGTAGCATGCATGATTATATGGATTATTCAGATTTTGTATCCTATATTGATAACCCTATGTGGGATGTAATTATATGAATGAAAAACAAATTGTATCATTTTATTTAGCACATGAACATCCAAATATTAAACTTTTATTTTTTATAGACAACATACCTATGAACGGTCTGTTTGTGACACTATACATATACTTCATTTTATTTGAGTCTTTATTTTATGAGAGGATCTGTTACAATGATCAATCTTAAGTCATTGTCAGTTATTCATGGATTTTGAGGATTAACTTGAAAATTTAAGTTTCGTTTTAAACTCAATCATTTTGATACTAGTCTGATTATAAAATGAATTAAAGTTTAATGTAATGTTTTAAGAAATAAACCAACAAATATTATTAAAAGTTGTATTATTACATACATACATACATACATACATATTCTCACGCCTGTATTCCCAAGAGGGGTAGGCAGAGCACATGAATTAAAAAAAAAATCCAGTGCCACATTTAGCAATTTGTATTATTAGTTGTAAAAAACCTAGAAAATTGTCTCAAACCACAAGAATAATTAATTTATTTGTATTCATTAATTAAAGTTTTCCCTGAAACTGCTTCCATGTTTACCTATGCATGGATTTATAAAAAAGTATCATAACATTGGGATACAACACAAATATAATTACATCATTCATTTCAATAACATCCAAAGTAATAACTGTAGTTTTTCTGCTGCAGGGAATTGTGAGGTCCCATTTTCAAGCAAGTCATTAATTTCAGTTTCTTTCTTTGTATATGGACAGATAAGGATTTTCTTGTGGATTATTAATCCCTCTGTTTTTCTTATGTATTACTTCCACACTCTTAGACCCAGATTATTTTTAGTCAATTAAATATATTCAACAACTTAAAGCTTTGATGCTACTCAATTTGGTTCTCTGCTATTTCACACAATTGTAGTCCACAAACTGAGTCTTTTCCGAATTGTATTTTTATTCTGAAACTAAAATGTTTAGGATTGTAACAGTTCCCAAAATCTAATTTGGGAAGATTTTAAGTAGTTTTCCCATGGAAAAGCGACACGCGAACTTACCCCCATTACTTAAGGTTCTATTTGTGTTTGTCATTTCTCAGGATTGTGTATAGGCAGTAACATTCAAAATTAAAGTTTACTTGGGCGGTTGTATTTTGCTTTTTTGCAAAGTTCTATTTTTATACCTGATTCATTTCCCAACTAACTTTTTTTCTGAAACTGTAAACTATCTAGCTAGGATAATGTTTCAAGACTCTTGTAGAATCCTATAGATTGGGGTTAGGTTATTTTAATACCAACCCTGGCATTTAACATGTAAAAGTAATGTGTTGTGAGTTCCACTTATCAATAAATATGGTTCAAAATCATGAAAGTTTTCAGTGGCGTAACTATACCATCTGGGGCCCGTGGCAAATTCATTGGGCGGGGCCCTATCAGTAGAAAAGTAATAATTGTCACTTAGTTCGATTTTAATAAACCACTCAGAATGTAGTTACCCGACTAAGTATGTAATTAAATTTTATTTTGAAGAATATTTGGTGTATTTATATATTTATTTACAATGACATATTTAGACATAACAATATAATTTTAATAAAATGTCAAAATAATAATAGAAACTAATATTAATTAAACAATCATAAAAAAAAACAAACAAAAATCTAAGTGCACCATATTTTGGTGTGTACAATGTACAATATTGCATCTTCACATTTAATTATCTTATTGGAATTTGAGGTTTTGTAAGTTTTGGTTGCTGTTTGTTTTTACTAATTAGAATCCAATAAGAAAATTAAATGTGAAGATGCAATATTGTACATTGTACACACCAAAACATGATGCACTTAGATTTTTGTTTGTTTAGATTTTTATTTTTATTTTGTTTGTTCTGGATGTGAGACACTGTCGGATGGTGTATCTAGTAATTCTGGTAAACTTTTAGTAAAGTCCAATAAAATTCTTCACTTTTGGAGCACTTTTCACTGGCGTTTTCATAAATTAAGTCATCGTTCTTAAAGTACTGACTAATTTTTGGTAACTTTTTTTTTTCATCAGTCTCTCTCTTTCGGTTTCGTTTTTCACTCCCACTAAGATATTTTCTAGAACTATACATTTTAATTTGTAACTCTCACAATTTTGCTTCCAATACAAAACAATCAAATAAATAATGCGTAGTGTAGCTATCCGGAAATATTGGTAGGTGGATGCGTTTCCACTTCCGCGCCTCAAGGATAACTATCTAGTGCTCTCTCCAAAATCCGTAAATCGAAAGTTCTTTGTTTCCATGTTCTAGCATCTGGCGAAGACGCCTATTGTTTCTCCGGGACCTCATAAAAAACGTAACGCAGGCTAATAATTCTGAGAACTGCAACGCACGTGGTCATCGAAACAAATGACAGTACCAATAAAGGGTCCCATAAATATAAAATTAGTTAGCTAGCTCTGTTTTTTGAAAATAAATAAAATAATCACATTGCTCAAAGTCGGCAAAATAAAGCTGTTCATAGAGAAAGTTTTTAAAAAAGCCTAAATTTCTGTTATTGGCTAGTTTATTACTAGCTAGGAAATCGCATGTTGTTCGCAGAAAATACAAATACTTACAAAGGGTTAATTAAAACGAAAATTTGAAACAAGGCACCAGGAAAAAATACTTTACGTTAGTTGTTTTCGAATTTCTAATAATAAGCAATAATATTATGTACCTTAGCGAATACGGCAACATTAAAAGAGCCTCTAGCTATGTCTCTATACATACAAATAAATAAATATAAAAAGGACTTTCTTGATTAACAGTTAACACAATGAGGGAATGCCCCGACTGTCAACGCTCACACACGCTGCCAACGTACCACGACAAAAACTTAAGCAACCACCATCGGTGATTGGTAGCTATGCGTTCTAAAATTGATCAAAACTTATTGTTTACTTACTGTTGCTTAGTTTGAATTTGTATTATGGTCTTTAGCTGTCTCAATGAATAAAAAAAAACAAGTAGCAAAAGGTACAAAGTTGAAAAAAAATATAGAGTCGGGGGCCCCCTTGGGTCGTGGGCCCGTGGCATTTTGCCAGCCCTGCCACCCTATAGTTTCGCCACTGAAAGTTTTCAACATTATATGAAATTTTGAGTTTCAATGATTTCCAGAAATATCTTCGAATTTTGATGATCTAATATCAGTCAGCTCCCAACAGAATAGACCTAAATAAAATTAAGAGATTGTTCAGAAACTTCTAACAATAAAGTGTGATTTTGCTGACCTTATAACTAGCCATGCACCCTTGCAAATGCTTGTCATTTTCTCGCTTATTGCTCAGTGCATCCTTTTCTTTGTGAATGAATTTGTAAAGGATGCACTAAACAATAAATGATAAAATATCTGGCATGCTAAGTCCTATGGTCTCTTTCTTTTTTTCCCTCAAGAATGTCATTATCCTAAACAAACAGATTAATTATATTCCCCTGACATATTTTTTTTAATGATTTATTTCTGATCTGAATGTATAATTTTGGCTTAGGTGACAGCGAGGACAAAACAAACCTGGCTATTCCACCTATTGGCAAGGGAGGTCGACATCTTTCTATACCATTTGATGCTGCAACTGCTAATGGTGATTTAAGTGAGTACCTATTTACAATATTTGTTACTAAAATATTATAGCGTGTTTTTAATATTTGAATGCCTCTCCATTTGTGACCCTGTAATAATCTAATTTTTGTCTTGAAATATTAAGAAATTAAATTAAGTACTTTAGAAAATGATCCTATGTCCTTGAAATGTCGTAAACCCATTCTTGACTTAGACGAATTCGACTATCAAGATGCAGGTAAGGTCCATACTAATGAATAATGTATGATATGAAAGTATCATCATTTTCATCAAATTAAGTTTTTTTGTACCCAAAATAATGGGTAGTTGTCCAAAATCTCCATTGAATTATTTTTAAAGTTGGCAAATTTCGTCAGCAAAGTTAAGGTTTAAAATCGGAAAATTTGATATTATTTTAATTAACCAATTCATGTTTTTATGAAAACTTCAAAATAAAATGAGTATTTATTATTTAGGTAGAGACACTGTAAGTTATCAGGCTTCGTTTTAATCTTCAATCTAATGCAATCACAGTAGAGTTGACCGAACAGTTAGAAACCGTAATTAAAAAGTTGTAATAAGGTATATATAACCATACGCAATAAATACCAAATGAAGACAATATATCCATATGTACTTAAGCACATACAGAAAAAAAATCAACTGTGTAATGTAAAGCGTAAACATACCAACGGATACGTACATACGTATAATCTACTTTACCGTATCACCATCTTTAGGTAGGTAGGTTTCTAAAATTATACTTCTTGAACACAAGAAATAAACGTTGATTGTCTAGCGTAAGTTTCAAACACAGAACACTTCATTGCCTAATGTTAAACATACCTACCTACTCTTTAACTAAACGTAACACGACGCAAGCATAGCTAAACGCTATACTATACCTCCTAAAATCTGTCATCGGAGCACAGTCAAGTGTTGTTGTAAGGGATTGTGTTAGTGTAGAGTAGATACACTCGGGTGTAGGTGTCCGGATGATAGTCGCGGTGAGGCAGCTACCGGGCTGCGTTTATAAAGGGTGAGGGGTGCGCCGAGATGCGCCGCGCAGCCTCCGTCGGTCCTCGCCCCTGTGGCGCCGCGCTCGGCGAGTTGCCGCTAGCTGCGTGAGCTAGACGCCACGTCGCGGGTGCTCCGTGGACGCAGGCCCCGTGCCGAGCTTATGCTGATGGGCTGGTGTAGGTGAGCGGCGCCGTGGAGGGCTCGCGGGCGCCGCGCGACCGACCGCCGTGGCGGTGCTACGGACCCATGCTCACCCACAGCCGTTCCGACGGCGATTTCCCCATTTACGCTAGAGGTGAGCGTGCCCTCCGTTTCTCATGTGTTGTTGTCGTTGTGGTTTTAGACCTAGTGATTAGGTTCGAGCATGAACTTATTCATTCCATTGCATTTCATTTCTCGTCTTTATTTTATCGTCCCATTATTTTGGTCGCTCATTTAATTAAAAAAATGTGGAGTAAAAATTGGCTGTAACATAACAGGCTATACATTACAAAAACCACATACATTTCATTGGTGCAGTTAGTTTGTAATGTAATGTAACAATGAGTTTGTTATTAAAAAATCCTTGCTCCTTAATCTGGTTAATTCGATTAGTAGTGGCGTCAGTTTGTCGGGGTGTCCCAAGTAAGACTTTTGCAAATCAATATTGTAGCGTTTCTGTGTTTACAGCGTGTAACGTTGATAATGCCTTAGCTAAGAGTGGCTGATAATAACGTAGCGTCTTCTATAAGAGAATTTTGTTGCGAAATTCGGATGAAAACGAATAATAGTGATAATATTCGGTATAGCACGATCGGTTTAATCCTTGAATTTAAGCTTGGTTGCGTGTGTTACACGCTACCGCAAGCTTTAAGCCTGAAGTGCATGGTTCAATTATTTTCTAGGACAAAATAGTGTCTATTTATAAATAAAGGCTACACGCTTAGTCTCACTGGCAGGCGGCTCATTCATCCACGATAACGCGGTGCACGACCATTCGAGCATCTAATTAGGCCGTAACTGCTTAAATTTTTAATACTCGCAGTATAAAAGGCGCGTGGAGTATAAAAGTCTCTTCAGCTGAATGACTTAAGAGCTCCTCGGCTTATTGAAACAAGTAAACGATAGTAGATAAGTAAATACAAGAGTAAACTTTATAAAACTGTATAATATTAACGGAGCCGTTAAATGTAAAAGTTTAAAATAAATTTTGGGTTTTTATTAGAATTGGAACCTACCTGAAAATGCTATAGCCGGCATCGGCGGCATGCTAGTAAACAAGTGGTAAAAATTGGTGGGGATGTATTTTGTGGAAGTATAAGGATCCGAAATAGCATATATTTTTTAAATTAATAAGTACATAAATAGATACATCACGCCTGTATTTCGAAATGGGGTCACCAGAGCACAATAAACGTTACATAGACAATTCCACGTTACTTAGCCGTTCGTAGTGCATACATATAAAAATGTACATATGTAAATTGATAACGGTTAAGATAGTCCCAAAAAGACAAAGGAAGTCCTATCTACCAAGTCCCTGGTTAATTAGGTACGAAAAATAAAAAAATAAATAAGTAAATTGGGAATTGTTATCTGGGTCTCAGGCGCCATTATTTGTTTTTGAGTTGGGACTTAGGAGGTTAAAGGTTAAAAGGTTAAAATTAGATATGCCTACATCTGCGTATGAAAAAATCAGGACTCGCGATAAAACTGTCTTTGATATTCATTATTCAACAATCTGCTCCGAGCGGGACTCGAACTCTGATTAACTCTTTACAAAGTCAAGTTCTCTAACCAATAGGGCCAGTGTATCCGGTTAGTTATTTATTAGCTTTATTCGTTATTGGACTCTATTACGTATGGCTATCATAATCTCTGAAGATAATGATAACGTACAAATGTGAATGACCAATGTAACAAAAATGTATCTAAGTATTATTCATTAGACACCTAATTGCTAGTCACTAGAGATCCAATGACTTAAATACTTACTTTCGTCTAGCTGAATGATAGTTGATTTGCCCTTGTATTTAAGAGGCGATTGCTAAACAAACTAACGGAACGCAGGCATTGCACAGAAAACAATTTGATAAGCAACACCAAAGTATTATCACTCGCTATCTAATCTATCAAGACTGCGCTGGTTATTGTAATATTTTAGTTATAATTCACGTTTCATTCTATTTAGACATTACTTTAATAGTAGCTAATGTTGTGTGTCTCAAAAATGTTCGGCTGAGTGGTTTCATCGTGTTGTGTCAACAGTGCCGTGTCTGATATGGATGACCTAGTCGTCAACTCTAAAACGAGACATCGACCCATTGATGATGACACTAGAAGTGACTCTGGAATTTTAGATAAAGACCAAGTATCCTGTAAGTGTGACGTTTGTGGATAAGCGCCAAAAGAATGGCTACCGTAGCTATATCACTTTATCACCTTATTTTAATGACATCTCAATCATTGTAAATATTATAAACACGCGATTTTTTTCACTGAAACTGAACAAATTCGTGTTTGTTTTCACATAGTAAGTAGATAAGAAATAGTTTGCAAGTTTTGCGACCGTAGAAAGCCTGTAGAATTCGCTTGAGCCATTTATGCCTTTTAGAACGTTTGTTACGGTGTCATAGTTTCGACACGTCACAGTTGCTGCTCTCGTTTTTAATAGAACCAACCTAAGAATTTAAGCTTAGATATATGATTTATTCACGATTCCCTTTTATAGAAAATATTGAAATATGCGGTTTGACCGGTGGCCTCTCATGCAGAGGGTCGTCGGTTCGAATCCCGTTCTCGCACTTCTGAATTGAACTTGTCTTTACATAGATATCTATCTATATCCTTATAGTATTTTTGAGCTTTTTTTTGTGCATACGGTTTATGTATGTATAGTTCCATTTCACCATTCATATTTTGTAAATTTCACTACATCCATATTCCTATTGGTTTAGAGTGAAACTTGTACGTATTTAATCAATTACACTCCCTAGATCTAATGCAATAATCTCCAAATAAAGGGCTAATAAAAAATGGCTGCCGAGACAGGACGGGTTACTCACTCTTTTGAAAGGATGACACCCAGGTCTCGCCCTGTCTTGGCGACTATATTATTATTTATTATACAGCCGGAGCTAAATTTCTATGTCGGTAATTCATCTGTAATTAGTCTAGCATCCCAGATGTCATGGGCGATGGTAATCTTACCGTCACCGTCACAGACATACCTCTACTATCAAATTGTTGCGTTTTGCGGCTTATCGTTAGGAATTATACTTTATTTCCACAGTCGTTAGTCGTAGTCGTAGATAGATACCATATTGATATTGTCCCTATGATGGTTGACTGCTTTCGATACTTAAATTCATTGAGATTGTTGAATTCTCTGGGTATCTATCGTAATAGCTACTATTTTTTATCGATAGTACTCGTAGATATGGTTAATTTAGTTTTTTTTCTTCTTTTAATAAAAAAAAACCATGTAATAACAATGAAAAAAAGGACTGTAATATGTATCACCTATTAGATTTCGGCCTATAAAACTATTCCCAAAATTGATAATATTTTTCCTGTTGGCAAAGTATTTAAGAAGTTAGCGAAAGTTTTTTAAAAGAGATAATCATTTGAAAATTAATTTCTAGCGGACCAGATGCACTATAGCTCTATCTAACGTCCTCGACCAGAATCGTGATCACACATTGTCCGCTCAGGTATAGCCATGACACTAATCGTGTCACACGCGTTGCCTACCTCTGAAACGGTTTGAGCGGCTCACCTCTTCACTAGGTATGAATAGCCGAATCGCCCGAAGGAATTGTACCTGGTTATGAACACGGGATTCCTGTCAGTACAGGCTTGGTGGGGTTGTGGTAGTTAACAATGTACGCGTACCTACATCTACACTTGCACCTGCCCCTGCCGCGCTGGGCGCGGTGTGGCGGCGCTATTCACGCAAGGCGGCCGTTGCACATGCACGCGGCCCGCCGCCAGACAACGGGCGGTCGGCCGCGCCCCCGTACCTGTCCAATATAGAATTCACTTTATGCTCCGTTTGAACCGTTTTATTTACCTGTGCCACGACAATGGCTTACTATCATTTTGTAAAGTTCAGTCTTCAAATGATATCTAATTTGAATCCAGCTTGATTCTCGTAGCGCCGATAGCCTTGACATATTAATTGCCACTACCATCTTTGCATTAAATGAATATGACCACCAGCTACAGTGTCTTAAACGGCCCGCAAATGAAGCAAAACGAAGCAACGAGTGCGTCGTTGCACTGTCATGACGTGTAAAGTAGAGGCTCGCCGAGTCGCCACAGTCCGGCGAGGCAAGCGAGTCAACCGTCAAAGCGATGCATTGCAACATGCAGAGCGCGCGGCAGGCGGGGCCCCACTCTGCCCCGCGCCGGCGTCGCGGCCCGACCGCCAGTTCGCCGATGCGCGTCCCTCGCGACGCAGGCATGAGAGCCTCGTGACTTTTGACGCCGGCTCCCGCGTGTGGCTTTGTTTTGTGTTACCAGTGTTTGTTGTGTTGATTCAACACTCAAGATGAATTTTGAAATGACCGCGCACAGTTGACATGTCGCTCAGCGCGCCAACTCAGGTGGTGCGCGGGAACAGAGCTGGCAGCCTCGACCAGCTTGACTTTCAAGAGCGCAGGCAGCTGATCGCCAGCTCCCTGTCCCTTACAGATTTCTTACACGTAGGGGCGAAGGAAGTCGCTGCTGTCGCCGGTCAGTCCCCTTCCCTTCCCTGCTTTACACGCCCAGTCACATTCCTAACAATAGCCTTGCGAAACCAAAGGCTCATGCATGACATTTGGCCTCCACCACCAGTACACGCAGTATGTACGCTTAGTGCACTAACGTCATACACTAATAAATTAGGACCCAGTGCTTAAAAATCTCTTACTTAGATTTAAAGAATGACAATGATCATTTGATAAAGTAGGTTTAATAACTTATGTTATTATTATTACGGACTATTACTTAAGCAGTTATTGTATTCTAGCTACAAATTCTTCTTCTGTCCTATAATAGTAACATTCCTTGTACCCATCTTGTTGATGACAGTAAGTATGTATATGATAATTTGATAATGGATACTGAAAAGTAAACAATGTTATCTGTTTGTGTCTCATGACTCGATAGGTAATAGCTGCCTCCCATTAAGATAAAAGAGTTTCAAGAATTTAACGTTGCAATGTGTGAAAATTACCATGTAAAAAGATGACCTTGTTAATGTAGATGGTATGTGAGTTATTGTTTCTTTGAATACATAATTTCTTCAGCGTCAAGTAATATTAGGTTAGCGTTATAATGGCGGGACCACGACCTGGATTTAGTCAATTCATATTGCAATATTTAGTACCAAATTTGTACTATTT
>BHDV01009333.1:33542-58103 GCA_005406045.1 Adoxophyes honmai | reverse complement strand
CATACATGGGGGTTAAATCGATAGGTATGGAACCCTGCTACCAGCTGGTGGCGGCTTGACACACTAAAAGAAACACCCTGTATGTACCTAAGTTCCGCGCGACTACGCCGCAATTTTACTGCGCTCTACAGTAGCTGCGCATTGTTACATACCGTTGTTAAGTATATCGCCAGTAATTTGTCGTCAAACTAAATCTCTGCTCTACATCGATGAAATAACGTTTACCGCCATCCTCAAAATTGCCCGCTATGCCTTCTTTGTTTTATAATGTTATATTCACCATATGACCTTAACTTAATTATGTACTTTAAAAAATACAATACACGGGCTCAAAAATTCTACAATAGAGTCGACATCACCGGCTATGACGCCAAACTTTGTTAGTTGTCCCTGATCGGAGTTAGAATCCACACGTTTCATTTATGAAAGCAAACAGCCTATGGTCAGTCTATATGAAGGCTTCCTATCTAATATTGATTAAAAAAAGCAAACGGCAGCCATACAATAGTCCAAACAAATCTCATCGCAAACACTGGGCTCCATTTACGTCATGCCCACGTGTAAGCCTTTCTGTTAATTGAACTGGTGTCTATCAATTGTCTTTTGGTTACAGAACAAACACCCGTCCGTGTGATTGATTTGACATTATCATTGTTGCAAAACGTCCAGTTACTCGTATATTTAGGTCTTCGGAGCATAAGTTATCTTGTGTTGCGACGTATCAGTTGAATGAATAGAGAATACATTATTTAACTCTTTACCTGTGTAGACTTACACGGTAGTATTTAGCAAATAACAAATTCAGAAGTGCTCTAATCTAATGCCCCCCATTGACCATCACTCCGAGATGTGGGTTTTTCCTAAAACTACGGCGTCGCTCCGTTGGTTGTTCGCATTCTGGAGTGACGATTCGTCATTAAAGATCAAATTGGACCAGGTTGATCTAGTTTTAGGAAAACCCACATCCCGGAGTGATCGTCAATGGGGGGCATAAAGGTAGCGTGTAGGGCTAGTGGTCCAGAATTGTTTTGCCGGACTTTTATTTTATCAAATTATTGATAAAATACAATTATTGGCAGAATTTGATACACTTCTTCAAGTATAAGGTCGCTTGTTAATTTAATGACTTTTCCTTAAAATATTATCAAACAAAGAGATTGAGAAGTATCAGACGAAGTTGGTTCAAAAACTGTGCACTTAAACGTTATTTTGGCTCAAGACTGGAGATGTCTCTTGAATTTTAAATGACTAATTCAACCGTGCTTTGTTTTATGCATGATCGGATCGACCCGAAACTTTCTTCGGTTCATCCTGTTCAGTCTGAGATTTTGAATTGGCTGTGATTTATTTAAATCGTACTTATGCTTTTTAGCCACAGACTTATATCGAACTAGATACCGCGAGTTCCTGCATTTATATGAAAACCAAGCGTGTCACTTTTTCTCGACGGTAGGTATCGTCACATGAGCGCTTTAGTGATGAAAATTGACAATCCGAGTGAAACCCATTCAAATATGATGCCGCCATATTCAAATGATCCTGTTTCTAGGCAGTTAAACCTAATCTAAGTGTTATAAAACTAAATGAATTCGCGTCAAAAGAGGAGCATTGCTCTTCCTTTTAGCTCCATTTTGGCACGCAAAGTACATACACTTGCGTCATCTAGTTCGATATAAATCTGTGTTTTTAGCGAATGATAAAGTACATAGGTATATAAAAATAGGTCCTGCCACTCTGAGTTATGTTAACACGCCAACACAAGATACATAGTTTCTCTTTTGTATGTTCACCGTTAGTATTGTGATGGGTACGGACAGTCTTCAACACAGAACAGAAAAAACAAGTAGAAGTGTTAAGTGGGCGGGGCACGTGTGTCAACTTTACGCGTATATCCGCAAGACTCCCTTAGTGCGCAGCTTTCATTCATGCGCGACAGTTGAGCGAAAAATTTTCTGATATTATGTAAATATGCCCTGTTGTGCAGTTTTAGAATGTAAAAACGATAGCCGCAACAAAAATATTACTCATGGTGGCATTTCGTATCATCGGTAACAGCTATTTTATATTATTTCTGATTTTTTTTGCATTTTTATTCCGCGTGACATTTCTGAGCTATTTGATATTCAAAATTGAGCTTTATGTGACAGTCACTAGCTCCATTCTTGCTTGTGTCAAATAATGTCCATTTTTCTAGAACGTTCTCTACTCAGAAGTACGTTGAACTTGCAAAATTAGTGAGAATGTATTGTCGATAAAGTTATCGATAATCGTTTTTTTAGTTTCGAATGAATTATGTAAAACCAACTATTTTAGATTTCCTCATCATCCTATTTAAAAGGAAAAATGGATCGAGGCGACTGGGAGACAAAATTGGATGCCAGCGAAAACTACATAGTACAATATGTTCGGAACATTTTAATGAGAACGATGTTGTTATTACTCCAAAAGGCTACAGATATTTAAGTAGCACGGAACAGCCGAAATATTGTCACGGTAATGAATGTATGTATACATTTTTTAATTTAGAAAATATTTTACCGTACCATATCTCAAAAGGTATAATAACGAAACCATCCATGCGTTTGTCTGTCTGTCACTCCGTTTTCTCCGAAACCTCTCAACCAAAAATAGATACTAGTGTAAGTTTAGTTTTTTTTATATTTATTAGTAACTTTAACTAACTACGTTATCATTTTTATAGATTAGTACTGGAGATTACATGAAACCGTGTCGACTGCGGCAGTTGTGCAAACGTTCCGCTGACGGCGCTGTCTCAGTTTCCATACAATTTTTGTGATAACTCGCAAAAAAAATCGATATCGACTGCATGATCGTTTTAGACACACTAGACGTACTGCTTCGTCCTCCCCGCGTCTCTGTACCGCGCGGGCGAGGACTCAGTTACGCGGTCTATAGTTAGCTAATATCGATAGGTACAAGATACATGCCTGTACATCTCTAGTTCTACGTGACAGTCTTAGTCTAGTTTAACGTCAGTCTTAGTCCTTAGTGCTTACTTCATAGTTCGGCTACTCAACGCAAGATGGCATTAGTTTGTATGTATAGTTAAATGTCATGTCCAGGCGTAATAAGCAACAAATGCGAGTAATGAATTGTGGACAGTGTGACTCAGGCATAAGGTCTAATATATTATTAGCTGACTGCTGCTTCTTGTTTCCTTTTGAATAAAACATTTCTACCAATCACATTCAAAATGTCTATGTAGTTAACTTTGTGTTGGTGTGCGCAACGGCGACACTGGTTCTGAAAGTAATTGACGCATAAGGCACTTCCATTGTATTTTCTATTCCGTGGTCTTCAACAATACACTCTCGACATAATGGGGCCATTTATTCAGTCAATGTATGTATGAGTGGGTACATTGTGTACAGATCTATTATCAGTATCGTCGTGGATCCTGTGTCTTCGGGTTTTTCTGGCGGTGATGGCGTTGAATCATGTAACAGTTGTGCACCTAGCGAGAGAGATCGCTGAGCTTACGCACTAGTTCCCCGCAATCTCAAACTTTTACTTAGTAGTAGGTAATATTTACACATCCCAACTTCTAATAACAGATAGACGCATATTAAGATTGAAGTTTTACTAAGTTAGTGCAGGTTTTCTTTTTAGTACATACTATTTAGTTCCTAAGATTTTGTAACAGAATCATGACCCATGTAGAGCCGTTATTAAAACACATTCATGCTTTTTTCTTCAACGATTTAAAAGCATCTTGCTGTTATTTATATATTTATTTCGTCAATTTGACAGCTCTTTTTATTACGAACGATAAATCGTAACGATTCCTCTGGGTAATTCCAAAGTATCACCCACATTATTTCAAGTAATTAGTTTTTAAAGTCTGCTTCAGTAGCACTAGGGAATGTAAATAATTTCTTTGCGCTATTTATAGTTGAATGGCAAAGCTAAGTTAGTTTATTGCCTGTCTTTGTTTGCAGCCAAGAAACAGAATGGCACGACGACAGTACGCACGAATAGCCTGGGCTCGGGCGCGCGCACGCCTCCGGTGGAGAGGACGAAGTCCAAATTCTCGGCCCTTGGTAGACTCTTCAAACCATGGAAGTGGAAGCGGAAAAAGAAATCAGACAAATTCGAAGCCGCCTCTAGAAGTAAGTTAACATTTTAATGGCTCTTATTGCCACTATACCTGTGTTTTTTTCTGGAAGTGCTTACTGCAAAGACAAATATTTGAACAAAAGTCTCGATTGTCAAGACGTTAAAGCCTGCGTTCAGGTATTTTTTTGAACAGTTTATGTTTAAAATAAAATATCGGAATCTGAGCATAAACGCCTTGGTAGTCGATCTTTTTTTTTGATGCATGAAAACTAGTGTCCGACCGAAGGTACAATTTTGGCCGAAGCCGAAGCCGAAGCCGATTAATCGGCTTTCATCAAAACCTTCGGCCGAAGCCGAAGCCGAAGCCGAAGGTGTGTTGACCCCATGTTGACCATAAGAAATACGAGAATTTACTAATAGTAAAAAAAACGGCAGTAAATTATGTGCAGTTTTTGCTTCTAAATCAAGTGTGACTGAGAGTTGAGATGTTGTTATGTTATGTGTTGTCAGTAATTTATATAATTAACTGCAAGTAATGCGATCGGGCTGGCGAAACGCTGTCCTGCTAACCGCTGCGCACTATCCGTCTCTGTTTGTTCAATTTCAAATCACAACTTGAAAACCTTCGGCTTCGGCCAAAGCTTCGGCCAAATTTTGGCCGAAGCCGAAGGTTTGGCCGAAGGTGGTTTTTTTGGCCGAAGGTGGCCGAAGCCGAAGCCGAAGCCGAAGCTTCGGTCGGACACTAATGAAAACACTCTTATCAAAGATCAAGATATTATCAAACTACTTATTATGATTTAAGATTTTTGATGGTGACTCTACCGTTACTTACGTTGAATTTGTCTCAACATGAATTATCACAGAAAAGAGTTAAACAGAAGATAAGACATTTATATTACAACCCTAACTGAATACTGCCTTAATATTGTAACATTTACAACCTCTTCAAAACAGGACAGCTGTTTTCCAAAGAGCCATAATCATTCGTTTTCATTGCGCACTTAATTTACATACGCTCCTCCTGAATTCGCATAACCTTAGACTAAGTATTTATAGCAGTTATAAACAATTGTTATTATTTTTCTTTGCAGCTTTAGAAAGGAAAATATCCGTCCGAGCTAATAGAGATGAGTTGGTGCAGAAAGGAATTCTCCTGCCGGAGAGCCCGATCACGCCAGTGCCTGAAGCCAGTAAGACCTTTATCAAGTTGTATACTATAAATATGTCTGTGGTCGTTTTTACCTTTGTTGGGAATCGTAATTAAAGAGTTCTTAAAATTGCCTCGATCTCGTAAGCACCAATCAGATCTCGAATTTTGAGTTGAATTAATCACGAGTCATGATTTATTGTGAAATACAGTTTAAATAAAAACATTCTTTGATAGATTCCCTGCTTGGAACGTACCATTACGAAATAAACCAAAGCGTAAGGCTAAAGTATTTGCATTGACAACGCATCTGCAATCTGGTAGGAAAAATAAACAAAAAATAATATGTAAATATTAATTTGTCAGTGGGATGAAAACTTCCAACCCTCCGACTTGAATCTGAGGCAGTTAACCACTAATCGCATTTTGCTGCAGTGCTCGCAATCTCTAATGGATACAGACGTTATTAAGCTCTAGACAATTCGTCATCATTTGTCCTTTGCTATTTCTGACTTCCCGTCCTTCGCAGGGCTTCTCCATAATTGTGCTTAAACGCTACTTCATGCGATTCGCATTAGTCTCTATTAATACGGCATCGAAGTTTTATGAGACTATCCCATACCACGCCTTGATTCTTCTGTGGAAGTTATGACTGTATACGATTTTTCTATTATTTTTTTGTCTGAGAATGTGATAAAAATTTAAAGGATGAGTAACAGGCCAGCAATGTGACAAACAGATAACAATTGACTGTCTTCGTCTAAGTATGACGGTTCTCGGTTCGACCACGGTACCCAAATAATACGGTAATCGAGCATTAGATAAACAACAAACGATTACATTTTTTTCCTAGCGAGTGACAAACAGGAAATGGTATTTTTTACAATCGTTGTGTTTAGTTTTAAACTACATACACATACATACATATTCTCACGCCTGTATTCCCAAAAGGGGTAGGCAGAGCACATGAATTCAAAAATTCAGTGCCACGTCTAGCAATTTCAGGGTATGCAGATGGTTAAAACGTGATATTGCAGTGACAGGTTGCTAGCTCGTCGCCTACAATACACTAACCCTTTCCCAGAGTCGACTCTTACGACACCCACGGGAAGAAAGGGGGAGGTGCTATTCTAACCCGGCACCACACGGGAATAGTTTTAAACTGTACCTGCCATTACACAATTTTACAATTGTGTGCGTGAAACTATTAACGTAGAATAGTTTATAGTAAAATCGTAAAAGTGTCTCGTGTTTTGATGCCAATACGTTAATGATTGTTTGACACGCGCGTTTCACGCGAATTTTTTAAATATAGGAAATGAAAAAAGTATCGATGAATCATGTAAAGGCAAGCACGCGAAGAATGAGGGGTTTGCGATGAGAGTACCGGTTTCATTCAGTTCAGTTAAGCAAAATCGAGGCATTGTCCTTTTTGGGGTAACGTATCTATTCAGGTAGTCAATTACACTGTTAGTTTGTATGACACACTTAGAACTAAATTGGGTTGTACCTACAGATCCGACTGAAAAGTAGTTTTTGGTTTTAAGAAATAGGTAGCGAAAAACCTTTAATTTGTAATTTTGAAACACTGACGTGAAGTAAGTTCTTATCTTGAAACTATTTTAGTGTGATATCATGATCATGAGTTATCAATGGGTGATGTCAAATTGGAATTTTAATTTCAAAATACTTACAAGATAGTTACGATGTCTTTGTAACCTAAAAGTGATATTTTAATTAATAAATAGTCTCAAGTAAGTAAATGATTTATTAATATGTAGCTATCTGACCTGGTGGACTTTGTGTCGCGTTACAATTATTTATTTTTAATGTCTTCAATTTCAATTCACATTTTATTTAAATCGTCCCAAGATAAACTCTTGTAGGTACTTACTACTTACAACAACTAAATAATTCAAATTAATCCAGCCAAAGGAACGACCGTTGCTGACTGTAACGGTACGATTCACTGATTAAAACGTCATGTTTTCTTTAGTTTTTACAAGTTACAAGCTTTTATTTAGTTTCACTTCTCCCTAAATATGTTGGTCTGTAATCAAACTTGCAAGGTAATTTTTATCCACTTTCTGGTTATCGATTACTAAACGGTTGGTCTGATTCATTTGAAATATGGTACACATACCTAGGATGGACGACAATGTACAGTCAGCTGCAGAGAAGAGTAACCCCCGCCCATACAGTGTCTCATTGCTAGGGGGTTACCTTTCTCTGCAGCTGTCCGTACATATACAATAGTTTGTAAATAGCTAATTCGGCAATAGAGCTCCTTTATGATATGATTTGTTGTTAAGTTAATTTTACTTAATATTGGTACATACCTACACACATCATGCCTGTACTCCTAAATGGGGTAAGTAAATCACACGAACCATTACGTAGCCAAAACCATGATCCTTACTGATATTATAAATGCGAAAGTATGTCTGTCTGTTGCGCTTTCACGCGAAAACTACTGAACCGATTTATAATACCGAGATAGTCTAGCTAGAGCAAGGCTGGCCAAGAAGTGACCAGCTAAGGCAAGGAATTTGAATTTGCCCGCCCAGCGCGTTCGGCCGGCAGGCTGACAGCGCGCGGTGGTTCACCTGATTGATTGGTCGTCATGAACTCATAAAAAACGTTGTTGGCCGCCTCGCCACAGTCTTAAAAAGATGTGCTTTTTTTGAAAAATCTACTGGCCAGCCTTGATCTAGACTTTAGAGCATCATTTCTTAACCTCGGGTCGCGACCCAAATTTGGGTCGCAGGCAATATCAAAATGGGTCGCAGGACCCGCGGAACTTTTTGAAAAACACACCGCAATTACCGCATTTCATTTGTTTTTCAAATTAATCGGGTCGCGAGCTTCTAATATTTTTGAATTTTGGGTTGCCAGGCAAAAAGGTTAAGAACCGCTGCTCTAGAGCATGAGAACACTAGAATTCGATAGAATCGGTTCGAGGGCCCCCTGAGCTCGAGGACCCCGGGGCACTGCCACGCCTAGCCCCTTGGTTGGTAGCTACGCCCCTGCAAACTATAAACTTTTTTGCTGTCGGTGGGAAAATGCATTTCGCATACCGCCACGTCTTGGGCACGACGCGACGGTCAAGTTCGGCTCTCTTCCCAGGGGAGGCATACCCACTAACAACCCACCGGTGGTTCCTTCCCGCCAGATTGATATGCGTCGGGTCCCAAGGGTCATAGTGAGCAAACTACAGCCTTCTCAACATATTGAACTAGTCCAACTTTGTCCACAGACGAGGAATCGCCCACGTACGGCGAGGAGGCTCGCGCGGAGCCGACCGCCGCCGACCGGGGTATCAGCAACGCGCATGCCGCGCTGCAAGCCCAGTTGGCTGCGCAGTTGCAGCATCAGCAAGCGGCGCTGGCCAACGCGCTGGCCGCTGCCGCCGCTGCTCATTCCATGCACCAGAACAACAACGTCATAGGTTAGTCCCGTTATGGGTATATCATAAGTCATAAGAACAACAACGTCATAGGTCAATCCCGATGTGGGTTATCAAGCAGAACAACAACGCCATAGGGCAGTCCCTAAATTAATAAAATTCAAGACTTTATTTTTACGCAAAGAGGCCCCTAAGAGCACTTTTACACGTTATTTTCAAGATTACCAACGCTTCGGAAAGACCATCGTTGCCAAGAAGAATGAGTTGCAAGAAACTTGGCAGAGTATTTTTTTGAAAATACAAGTCTTACTAAAAACACATCGGCATTTATCCACTCCGGTACTAAGGGGGCGCAATGGCATCGCAGACATTCCAACACAAGGCCCCCTGTATTGACATTTTCTATTCTTACCTTGACTAAACTCAGCTTTACTTAGGATTAGCTTTTGCTGGTTACTTGGTCCGCCTGAAATATATTTGCTACTTACCTACGGAAACTATACCTTTTTTCGAGATAACAAGTAGCTACTAGAAATTAGGCCGTAATTAATTTTGTATACCTACTCAAAATTTAACATAGGCCTCACGAATTAGGTTACCTATACAAATTTATTATTTTCTGACAAAAAGGTCCCATCGTTCGGGTATCTTTGCTTTTTCCGTTCTCAATTACTCAGATTTGACCGTGATGCCCGTAAAATTCTGATCATCAGTGAAAAGAAACCTAGTTTGTGTTAAAAATTAGACAGAACTCTTTCATACATCTTAGAGTTGAACATCGAGATTTTTTTGAAGTACTGCGTGTTCTGACAGCAATAAGGTTCTACCCAGTATCACACAAGAGCAAGTTACGTGTTTCCTGTTCTCCTATTTCCCCAGACCTACCCTAGATTTACGTAATAGTAAAATCAAACATCACTTCAAACTTTTTCAGTCTAGTTAGCTCCCGAAAACTCGTAGCGGCATTTAGAAACGGCACAAAATATGAGCTGATATTTATTTTATGCACACTTGCATAGCCAGTTTAGTGAATTAAGCGACTACATGTCAGTGAGCGCGTGTATGTGGTTTAATTTAGTTGATGGACTGCGTTAGTAATTATTTAGTACTAAAACTATCGAAATAAAAAGAAAACTGTACCTACTTATTGAATAGCTAACCACGTTCAGTCGTCCTCCGTGTGGCCTTTAGACAAGGACTGGCCTGGAAAAACGCGTTGTTAGTATGTATCACACTAATTAACGTGATTAATATGACGATAGCGGTTTTTTCTGATGGCAATCACAATAGCTGATGCGGTAGACTCGTGTGAAACAGTCTACATGCCTGTATTATACAAATAACGCAACGCTAAATCAAAACTCTTAAAATATGGGTACTTAAAAGGTCGTCCTCTTCAATTGGCTATGAATACGCCCATTCCTTTATCTTTATGCGGTGATTTGAGTCTGCGAGACGAGTCAATTATTATTGTTTAGGTCTGGAGTACCTATAGCGGATAAAAGCGCGGCAAAGTAGGGTCCGGATATCCCATAAACACTCACAGAATATTCTATTATCCTCCCATATTGCACAAGGGTTTAAGCTGTAAATGTTCATCGTATTATTTCGAAAGCGAACAAGGGAAGCTCATTATTTATTACGTCCCCCAACTTTGGCAAAAAAAGTAGCAGTCTCTTTGAGGCAAAATTATAAACCGTGGAGCGCAATTCGCCATGACCGTGCTAACCGGCTCGTTTATATTAATTGAATAACTGTACTAATTAGTCCCAAAGCTTTACTAATTAAAAATACCTGAAGTTATAATTTCAACTGCTCATGACTTACAAATGAGCTCTCAACCGGGTTACAGCTGATGGGTATTAAGTAGTAAATGTTGGACGCGCATTGATGAGTGGATAGGATTGGCGCGTGTGGGGAATTAGCGACGTCCTGGCAGGACGCTCGGCGAGCGTTGACCTCCCGCAGACCACTCGGAACCCATAGGTGCGGCATTCATGATGACGCTAAGCATTTTACCTCCGACGACGTATGCAAAACAATAGGCTGTCATAAAATAAAAATTCTGAATCTGAATGAGTATTCCATAAATGTCAATAAAATTTTCATGGATGACTCTATTTGGTTCGTACTTACTGTATTTTCATACCTCAACTACACGTCATATTTTTACTACGATTACTTTATATGCATTATTATTTCACCCGGTATAGTAATTTATGAATTAAGTATCCTCATTCGTCTTGTGTGACCGACTGTAGTTACCCATGACTGAACACAGAAATGACGAGCGCAGCGGCGTCGTCTAGATAGTGCTGGTTATGAAAGTTATACCCCAGGACGTGCGCTCCAGACTTTGCGCCGCGGTCTAGAAAGTCTAGATCTGGCTTTCAGTGCCGGGGGTGAGCGGGGGTAGAACTGCGAGAGCGCGAAGCGGCGCGGCGGCGCCTCAGTGCTCGCCCGCCCGCGCCCGCGCCCGCCGGCTCGCGACGAACCCGCCACGGCCGGAGCCGAGCCGCCCTAACCTCATTCTGTCGCCGCCCACGACAATACGCCACCTGTCAAATCACGGGCTAATCTCATGCCATCTCTCGTACTGAACAATCGTCTGCGCTTTTACGATCTCGACGGCCCATGACGCGGCACATTGAGTCAAACGACGTAATAGGAATCTCCCGATGGTACCATTTCGGACTGTAAATGCCGTAGAGCAACATTAGTCAAAAGTTTCACGCATTATCCCGAAAACTTTCGTAAAGTGAACACTTTGGAGTGGATGCATGTGTTAGATGGGCGACTGACTTTTGCCGATGATAGATGTGTCTCTGTTTTTCCATATGCCAGTAAATATAATTCATAACTGTGGAGACAAGAAGTGTAAAGCGCGAGCTTTGCGGGTGGTATCGATCGCCACCGGTCGGCAGCCGGCACGGCACGCGATCGCTGCACCGGCAATATTGTCCCACGGCCCATAATCACCCGCCACTGGGAATACTTATTTATGTTTCTTAGAAAAATGCTTCGCAAATAGCACATTATTATATCTAATGCAGAATATTAATAAGTAAGTAATACACAATAACCACACGTATTGGAACACGTATTAGCTGCAACCTCTCTAAAGAGGTTAATTTTTTTTTACAAATCGATTATACGACATTTACCGTAGGTGTATGTATAAAGTATGTATTATGAGAACTTTCATCGTTTAGATATGCAGGTACGTTTAAAGCCTCAGCGCTGTGCACATTTGGTGCATTTCAGGTACATACGGCAAAAGTCAAAATTATCAGAAGTTCCGTTTCTTGTATATAAATATTTACACTTACGGAAAATCGTTTAATTACACTCCTTAATTTATGTGTAATAAAGCTAGGGAAACCTAAAGAAATCTTGGGACGCACCAAAATTATGCAATAATGTTTGAACTTGAATTAATTTACGTTTTGCGCGAAATAAGTACGTTATCTAAAAGTGTGAACAAGTTTATCTAAAATTAACAACATTAATACCGCTAAGTGACGATATCAATAATCACCGAGATAATATATTCGTATTGAGGTTATCAGCCTACTGATACTAATCTGTATCGATTATAATTAATTATGTCATCAAATTACGAATAATGGAGATCTGTTGACCGATTTAAATAATCTTTAAATTAGTATTTGAATTTAAACATTCAATGTCCAGTTTGTTCTACGAGAGATATAAAAGTGATAACTACTCCTTTAGTTTTTTGTGGAGAATGCGAAGAAAGTACCCAGGAATAATATCTATACCCTGGCCCATAAAATAAAAGGGGTTAGGCATGTTTTATGAATACCGTAAAACGTAAACAACAGGCACAAGGAAACAAAACATGTGGTTTACATTTTACTAGGGTACTGTCTGTCCGCACAGTTATTGAAGCATTCGTTGGTTTTGTTTGACTAAAGAATAAGATTTTAATTTTAAACCCGTCTTATATAAACTAGGAAGATCGAACACGGTAGTCTGTTAAGTTACACATCAGTTAATTTCTTGAACTAAGTAATAGATTGTACGAGTGTCTTACCCCGACCACACGATTATCACGATGAAAAATGATGCCTTTGGGATTGTATGTCTCCGTGTAAACACAATGTTAATTCGAGACTCTATTTCGAGTTCAATGCACATACATACATACATCACGCCTGCATTCCCAAATGGGGAATGTAGAACACCAACCATCAAAACCATGACTATTTAACGTTTCGTTGCCACTTCTGGCATATTTTTTAGGTTTTACGTTCAGAGGTACCTACTATACTGACAGATAGCTAGCCTATCGCCTAAAAGATACCTTAACATATGTCTTTAGTCGCCTCGTACGATATCCTCGGAAGAAATGAAGAGGTGCAGAATTTAGTATAGGAATTTAGATGGGAAGGGGTAATTGGATTTCAACCCATGACCTTGGTAATTTGTACCAATTCCGTTGTCAAAAGTGATGAAGTATCTCGTGCATCTTTAATAGTTTCGGTACAAAATATGGGTTGTATGAAAATGTTATAGTAGAACCGTCAATGTTGACGTACCTACTTAGCCATCAGAACTCATGATAGCGAACATTTTCAGGGTAGATTTCGAGGTGGGAGCCCTGTTGATCAAACACCTGTAACGTGTAATAAAAGCGGAAGTCTCTCTCTAATGACAGGAGTTGAAAAGAGGTTTCTAATTGAATTATAAATTACAAGTGTTTGATAAACAGGGCTTAAGCGAGCTGCAATAAGATCAAGATTTTACCCAAATAAATACAAGAGCTTGCTTCGAACGTGTACCTACTACACATTCGTCGCATATAGGTAAACAAAAGACTTGACATTGACATATTGACTTTCGGGTTTTTTTCATTGGCTCATCAAGACTAGTAAAGATTAATTCCGCATTTTGCCGAAACGAGTAAGTTTTCCTGCTAGTAAAAATAAACCACTTTTAAAAATAAACCTCTTGCCTATTGCCTTGTTAGGTACTACAAAAAAGTAACCAGACATTGATCATGATCGCCACACTATTTAAAACTTCACTTATTCTATATCACATCCCTGATTTACCGTGTGATGTCGGGTTTGAATGACACTTGTCGGTGTCTTCAGTAGATGTCGTAAGGGGCGACTAAGGAAATAGGTTCAGGTATGCTTTAGGCGACAGACTAGCAACCTGTCACTATTGTACCTCTTTCATCTATTTAAACCTAAAATCTTAAGTAACTTCTTCGTCTTTTACCTATTTAAACCTAAAAGAGGAGTTACTCGCATGAATACAGATAGCGCCTCCTCATTAATTATTCCTTTGAGTGTGATAATGATGTTAACTGTTTCCCACAACTTCGTTTACGTGGAATCGCTTATAGTTATCCCGCGGGAGCTCGGTTGGAGTGTGAAAGGGTAACAGATAGACACACCAAAATTAGTTGCTCTTTTATAATAATTATAATTAGTAAGGATGTATTGGTTAGCGTTCTTGACGTATTGTGAAATTTAGGTGTCTTTTCTTACGCACTTCTTTTAGAATTTAAGATTAAAGACATGTTTTTTCATTGGAAACAGTAGTGGCGTAGCAGCGTATTGCAAGAGAAGGCGGAAACGGAAACGTTTTACCTATCGAATTCCTAATGTTCTGATGTTGAAACCCCATCAATCACGCAAATGATTTTTGTTTTATCCCTAGCACGTCATTTTTGTTAAGCATATACCTATCTCGTGATTAATGTTCGATGTAGCCACGGCGACGTTAAATTGATAAGGCTTTCACGCACAGGTTTACAGTTCAGTAAGCCCTTTGCGTCACTGCCAATATGCGCAAATGGTGGCGCGGCGAGCAATTTTCTCTCACATTGCGTGCACTGTCCATTAATCGCTGTGCGGTGCGTGTTATCCGTGCAATGAATTACGGCTCGTTCAATAGGCTTGACAAATAAAATAAAAAATTTTGTCCGTCGCTGAGATTATTAGAGATTATTTCTACTTTTCTCTGAGAAATTAAATATGAGGATGTAGTGCTTAATTTTTTTAATGACGTCATTATTTGGTACGATTTTTACCACGGGCTGACGTCACACGGTCACAAGCAGCCCTCCACTCTGAAAATTACTTTGAAGATCTATAGCCACAGTAGATTAAAAAATTGTTTTTTCATGATCTAACTGACGGACTAAATAGAATGAGACATATTTCAACTCCATCGTCATCCCTATTAACGCATTCCCAGATAAAGACAAATGAATCGAAACAAATGACTATACATACAATGAGTGGAAAGATGTGTGGTATACGCGGAGACGGCGCGCGCGGCGCGGGGCGGGCTAGAGGCGGCGGGTGAGCGCGGCGCGGTGTCGCGAGCGCCGGGCCGCGGCGGGCGCTGGCCGACGCCTCCGCCGCCGGCGCCGAGGCTCTCTATGATGGGATACATCATGGGCTGCGCTTGCTTGAGAGGTGCGTGGTTTATTCTTGCAAACTTACAAGTCAGTTTTGGAGGAGTCCTAATACCGAGTCCATAAATTCCTTGAGTGCTGACGAGATTCTCGATTATTTACGTCAAAGTAATATAGTAAATTCGATGATGTTTTATTCCGTGAATTGAGAAACTTCAGTACCTAGGCAATTGTTTATTGAACTTTTGTCATTGTTAGTTGTCAGAAACTGAGCGAACTGCCATTTTTTGCCGAGAATAGGTGGCTCAAACTTTTTTTAAGTTATTATTATTTATTTATTTAGGATAATTTATGTATTTTAGATAAGTTCATTATTATGTCTGTGTCAAATTGTTGTCAATAAATGTCTTTCTTTCTTTCTTTCTTTCTAGTTGAACAAAGTTTGTTACGTCAAAAACACAATAAAGCGGCACTAACTTGTATTAAACACATATATTTGACTGTTATACTTATTGCTACCACGTCAGCTGCAGTATGGCACTATGGCACCGGTTTTCAATGTCGATAAACATATTCGGCAACTCACCCGTTCTGTTCTTTTGATATCTCCAAGTATAGGTACATGACCAAGGATTAACTGCTATATACAATTCAAGGTTTCGTCGGTAAAATTCCTGTTGGTACCTATACTATGTATTCGAATTCCAAATATACTTCCCACAAACAATTTTGTGTTTACCTCCCAACCATATTCGCGGAATATTGAACAGGTGGACCCTGTCAGAGCCTCAAATATTTTAATGTATCGATATTCCGAGAAGCTGTCTTTCTGTGGTTATAAAACAGATTTTGGTTAAATGCGAGTGTCATGCTTAATGTTAATCGAACTCGGTTCAGCGGTTGAAACGTGAAAAGGTAACCGACAGAGGGACAGACGGACAAACAGCTATCTGTACACATAGACATAGACAACCGAGTATTTTCGTATATATTTTGTGGGTCCATACAGTATATCGCAGCTGTTCTGGGGACTTCTTTACTCCAGCCATCAGCTAGTCTCTCAGCATTGCGGACTCCTTGCACCAAGTTCGATCTTGTTATGCAACAAATCAATCATAATTCCCATGTTTTTCGACTATAGATTACCCTATTGCTGATTTAGACACTATAACCATTAGATTAGACCATTACAGACGTTTTGCTTATAGTAGGTACAAAGCGTTGTATCTGCTGATAAATCTTCTATTTCAAATAAAGCTGTAGTAAATAACACATAAGCTATTATTTAAATTGGATCGTAGTGAATCTGCTCGCAACTCCCACTTTTAGGCACACTAATGTAAGCATAGGATTTGGGAATTCGCCGACGATATTCTTGAAGATTGCGCAATGTAAATAATGTATTAAGTGGAATTTACTGTTACAACCGAACCGACACAAATAGGTATTTTGTTTTGTTTCTCCGCGCTATATGCATAATATTCATTAAAACTACCTACTATTTTGAAAGTTATGCCTACATACAAGTAATGCATTCTAAAGGCATTTGAATAATGTCTCCTTAAAATATATTGAGCGGTCATCGCTAAACAACAATTAATCAATTAAAGACTTTTTCTGCGCGGTAGGTCAAAATGAGATGATGGTGATTCAGCGTATACACATAATAACGTCCCATTGTTGTGTACAGGCGTCCTCCCAGTATGAAAGGGTTTAGCCTGTAGTTGCCAAACGGTCCCAGTGCGGTTGGGGAATTTCACACACAATATTGAAGGATATACGTAACAATAAAACCTTCATTAATGATTGTCTTCACAATTGTAGTATAGGTAGAATGGCTTCATATGGTAGCAATTTACATTCATGACATACGGATGCGCTATAATAACGTGCCCATAAGCAAGTCCTCGTTCCACGTTGGCCTGTTCGCTCGCCATGAATAATAAAGAAATACCGAAATCATGTGCGATACATTTGTGATAACTCTTGCTGACGTCACACACTGCAGTGAGAAATAGGTACATATATTATTATGGAACGATGAAACATTGACTCTCGTGGGAGCATGCAATTTGCAAGAGCTTCAAACACGGCTACCTACACTTTCGTTGCCTAAGTTTAAAATTCAATTAATAATACACCTTCACAATTGTTTCAGCCATTCTATGTAACTTGTATAGTGTACGCGTGGGATGAATAGGGACGTTTACTTATGCAAGTAGCGTTAACCAAGATGGGCTACTATAAATAACCAACTTATAACCCGTTGAAAAGTTAATCTCTATGACTTTCCTGTACATATTTTAGTAGCTCTTTCGGAACATCCCGTCGACTCAAATTCACAGGTGACTGAACAGGATTTACACTGGTGAATAAAATATTTGAGAAAGTAATGTTCTCGCAATACTTGCTACGTATTTTCAAATGATTGTCCAAATTCATTTGGTTGTAGGCATTAAACTTCAAGTTTTGCAAGCTTAATTCTTAACTTAGGAAGTTATTTAAATACATATTGAACTAGAATGGTTTTTCTATTCGTAAGTTGATTACGTGAGTTAAAAGCGTGCATCAACAAATGCACGTTATACATAAACAGAAGTCAGCATAAACCCATAAACAGCCAATATTTTATATTTAAACCTCATTCATACAGTGCGGTCATTGAACCCTGAGATCTCGTGCTGTTCGTTCTTGTTACACGGTGCACGGGCAAATGAATGGCTATAAATTAAAAATTCACAACAAAGCGAGCGAGCGTGTGGGCGGGCGGCCGGCGAAGCGCTGGTGAGGGCGGGCGGCGATCGAAGGGCGCGCGCGGTGCGGGCCGCGGGGCGCCGGGGTAACGATCAGCGCCGCAGCGGCCGGTGTTCAGTCTTCCAGCCGCGAGCGCGCCGCGACGCCGCGCCATGAGCGACGTCGGCACGCTCGCCGCCATGGACGCCTTCGCGGGCGGCGCGAGGCGGCGGCCCGCGCGCCTGCCGCCGCCGCCGCCCTTCGTGCCGCCGCCGCCGCCGCAGCGCCGCGACCACTACTACATGCGCCGCAAGTCCCCTGTCCCCAGGCAATGCGCGAACCTCGCGCTCTTTACCCGCAACGGTACCGATAACAGCCTCAGCCTTATCGCTTCACCTGAGATTCGCCGCTAGCTCATCCCGTACTCATCAACTTTGTCATGCTTTGTCTTATGCTTCTCTGACTCGCGAAGCAGCAAGTTTCGGTTGTTATCTTGCTGCAGCCAGCCGAGCGTTCGCCGCCGCCGGCACGCGCCGCAATGTCAATGTCACGCTCTCATCATCAGTGCGCCGCACTTCAATCTACCAGCCTCTGCTTCATGGCGACCGCTGCAAACTTTCTAAACTTTTTGTCATCAGAGTGGAGATTAGTTTGGGTTAGTTAGGTTTGCTTAGGGAAACTTTTCTCAAAGCAAAAACGAAACAAAGTTTTAGATTTCTAACTTCACGATACGGTTTACTAACTCTATGTTTGTTTTAACTTTTCCTCTCTACGATTTCCCTGAAATACCTGCAATAGAAACATGCATACAACATTCATATTGTTCATTATGTGAAATCGCATATTAACTAGATATTACTCTCATCTTTATTATTGATTGCAACTGTCAGAGAAATATGTAGTTCTTTTTGCAGTAATTTGGTAGAAGTTATCTTATATCACTAGCGGGCGACCTCTACAATGTTCTCCGTGAGTTATCAGTGATGAATTTACTTTCGTGCTGTATAAATTAAAATGTAAGAATGTCTTATTATTCACATAATATCTAAAGTACCCAAAAGTTTTTGCAGGATTTGTATTATTCCGCCAGATATCTAATCAGACACTGCATTGCACTAATGCAGAAGTGTACTGCGGATGGCTATTCTTTGGCGACCTTGGCATTACAATTTAATAGATATAGATTGACAGTGAAAATACTGCTGTATTATTGGATAAAGGAACATTTAGTGAAAATGTAGAGTTGTACATTTATTAGAGTCTACGTATAATAAGATAATAGTTACCACGTTAAAAAAAAGAAACTGGTAACAAAGGCCGTTGTCTTTCACAAATTAATATTTTTTTAGAACCTACGTTTCAATTTGAACTAATTCTCGGAAATCGACTAAAAACCACTTCTTCAGTATTCAAAGACCATAACTCTTGAAAGATTGTAAAACCCCGCATACTTAACCTATTTGCATCTACCTGTTGCTACAAACAATGAGTCGGAAGCAGTTGAAAACGAGATGAGTGAAAAGTAAGACGGATGTTTGTTAAGACAGTGCGTGCCCGCGTGGAGCCGATAAATAGCAGCCGAAGGCGCCGTCGCGTGGCCTCGCCGAGCTATGCGCTCGCGCCGGGAGTACGGCGCTCGAGCTAACTTCGACATTTTAATTGCTCTCCTGAATCTCAATCACCACATTCCTCCCAATAATTGCCACTTCCGACAAGAAAGACTGCGAAACTTGCGCTTTTTTATTTTTCACGTGTTTCTAATTGAAGATGGCCGGATTCTTGTTTGATTTGGGGACCGTGACTGTAAAGTGAGTAGCTCGGTTTGTCTTAGATTCTTCAATTTAGATGTCCCCATACAGCATATTAGAAAACATATTAAACCCAACCTGTCCTCAGCTTTTAGTACATAGCGAACAATTTAGATCTACCTGACATGTCAATACCTAACGAACATTTTCATGTAATAAAAAAATTTAACCCGTAATTCAAACACCGCGTTGTTTCCCAACCCGGATGTCCTTCGTCAAACGAGGCTGAAAATGCTGGAATACTTTTACAGTAGAGTTTCGCTGAAAAGGCCAGCTTCCGCAGCGGGCGGTGCGCCCTTGACCCGCGCGCCACCGCTCCGGCTGATCGCCCAAACTCAGCCGCATCTCGCAAATTAAAAGAGGAAATTAAATTATCAGCATAATGGAAATGAAACAGTTGTCCCTCAATCATCTGCGCATCTGAGAGAATTAATCTTTTTTACTTTATTTGAGGACCTTGGAATCTGCAACGATCATTTTCTCTCCGCAGATTCCAAAAGGATATAAATAAATTAATTACCAGCTGGCAGGGTTAGATTTTGGCATAGATTTAGTTGCAAACTGTTTGAATATTCAAATAATTGCAACATTGTTTATTTTCGGCATTAATGTGAAACCTATAAATTAGGATCAATCGAAAAACACTTGAATTATTTGCTTTCTGGCGTCATACATATTTTCAATTTCAAATATATCTTGGATTCAGTAATTGGGTCGGTTGCGGGCACCGATTGAGTTATGGAACTTTAGAAAATCGGTCATTTTAAAATTAGATGGCACCTCGTGCTCCTGACTCACGCTATGAACACAATTGGATTGCAGTTATTTATAATTTATAGTACGTAGTTCGTTTCTGTTTTGATTTCAAATCCCAATATTCGCATCTTTTTGAGCTGCCATCATCCCAAGACCAACTATTATCTGTAGCTATTGTTATTTTTAAAATTAGAGTGGCAATAACGATTGCAAAGAGGTGATTACGCGTAGCAAATTATATTAGCGCGTCTTGTATTCTTATTCTTTAATTAATATCGACGCAACATAATCCAACGTAATGCCTAAATTACTGGCCGTCGTCGCCCGCCCACGCGCCGTTGCTGTGTCACTGTCGCGAATGTTTCTTCTCATCCCCGTCAGCTCGTGAAAGAATCTCTCGCGTCTCGTGTTAATGCGACCCAATTTAATCCATTTCACCAATTTATCTTCAACCGAAACATTTACGAGACTTTTTGTCGAGAAATATTGGAACACAATATTATATCACGGTACATTAACTTGTAAGTGAAGTGTTGATGAGGTTGCTCTCGGTTCTTTTGTTAAGCTATTCATCTCTGAGAAGATACGTCATAAATATACGATCGCTCACGTGGTTGTTAATTTCCCCAGAGCCACTGTAACTGTTGAGAACGAAGTATGGAATACGTAATGGAGTCTCTTATACACTTTGCCTTTATTTCGTTGTTATATTCGTGTTTATATTCGAAATAACTGGTAAGTACTAACATTTTGTTTGGTACCTACTTATGGCAGAAGTCCAAACGTAGTCGTCAAGCATCAAATCGTTCTGTGCATTGACGATTCCAGAAATCTGTTTTCGACATTAAATTAGAGTGTTTATTAAGAAGTCGAAATGCCTAAGATGTCACGTCATTGATGTTTCTGTTTGTCATGCTAAATGTATTTTTAACGATCTCCTGGATTGGATTTACCTACGTAGCGGCTGCGGCGCGAGGAATGCGAGCGTGCGGGAAACGCGCGTCCATCTAGCGTACTCTTGACATTGTGTCTATTACCGTGCGGGCTGGTCCTTCGCGCCGTCCGCATTTCTGACTAATTACATCATACATCACTCTTCGACTGATTGACGAGCTAATATTATGTAATTAACGCTGCTAATTCTACGTATTTATGATGCGCGAAAATGAACGGCTGTCGTTGATATTTTGTATGAAATTGCAGTATACGAAATATAATTTTAATCTGCATAAACAAACATACGAGATTATCGTAAACGGTCTTTTGTAAGCCATTTGTTCCCATAAATATACGTCCTTCACTCGTGCGAGTACGCACGCGTTTGAGTGTATTCTTCTATTGGGGCTCGACAGCCGGTATGGAGGCGAAAAACCTTGAAACTACGTAGAGGTCCTTCAGAGTCGTACGAACGAGATAAGGTTAGGGTGGTTGTGGTTATGTAAGACCGGTGGTGGGAGCGACGTCCTCGGCAGCGGGTGCTCGGCCAAGGGCGGCGCATCGATCGGCGCGGCGACGCGCCCGCGCACCTCCCCCCCCGGCCTCGCAGCCTGCCTGTTGAATAAACACTGAACGTCCTTGCCGAATAACTTAATACATACTTACACAATGCGATTGAGAGTTATTGTATGTCAACAGAACCCGAACGGTATTGATATTGAAATCCGTGAAATAACAACCCGGCTATTTCAGCTGTTTATGTTAGAGCCTGCTTCCTTTAAAGATCTTATCTGTGAAGTTTGTACTTAATTAAGACGGCTAATTAAATGCAAATTTATGTAATAATGGATTGTTTTTGGACACGGCCCTCCCACTCGTGGGTATACAAAAATATGTTTTGCATTGCCATAATTATAAGATCCCAAATACTTTTAAGTATATCTTGCCCTTAAATTTACTATATTGTACAGTAGAGCCGCATTACCTGCTGTAAACCAATCTAAGGTTACCTAAAGATTCACATAGTGTTCTGAATACTTCAATTTGTTCAGACTGTAACGAATTTACTTATTTGTATCGATATCTAAAGAGCTTATTATTTGATGTTCTCTCTATTGTAGTATTAGTATTTGGAACTGTGCCATTAAAAAGCTCAGAGCTCAGATATATCACTCACTATCAAATCATAATAACAAAGCTGTGTTTACTAAATATTCTCACAAACTGGGTCAAGGCAAAGAGAATGATGGATCATGCACCTAAGAAATATAATTAGTGAATCAATCATAGTTTCATTTTCGCGTAGGCGACGTGGGCGTGCGCAATAATTATTTGCTCGTCTGTTGGCGTCGGCATATTGTCGCGGGATGCGCCGATTATGAGCCGTTCCATGGCGCGGCCAAGGCCGGCGCGGCGCCGCGCGGTGAATGGAAGCGCGTGCTGCCGTGCCCGCCCGCACTCTCCTATTATTAGAATCCGACACTTCCAGCCGTGTCACGTCACCTGCCATTAGCTTCTTCCAGTGCCGCTCCACACTTATTAGCCGTGAACCTGCCCACTCTCCCGTCTTTACGATCCCTGACCCCTGACCGTGATTGCCTTTTACTGCGACGACTTCGCGTTCGACCGTAAAAATAAGCTTTTAGCGAAGATCACAGCGTAAACATAAAAACATCGTAAACCAATCGATCTTCCGTATTCTACTATTCTCTTGTTACGATCGTGTGATAAAGTATACAATATAAAATTTACGATTAGGTTTTAAGACGACGCTGTTCCGGCAAACGCTCATTCAAAAGCTCGCTTTTACTGTCCGGCCGTCATTATTTCATAATGATTTTTTTAGACATTCGTACATGTGAGGTTCGGGTTTAGTAGCATTTTGCCTAATGTATTATTTGTTCTTTCTTTCTAGAACCAAAGAAAGACAAACTAGAAAATGGTGGCGAGCTGACGAGGCCCGAGCGACCTAATTCCTTGACGGCAGGCAGGAATACGCGACGGATATGCTATCAAGGAGACGTCGGTGAGTAAATAACAAATAGTGAAGCTTACACGGAAACTATCAACACATGGGTCGCCAAAAAAAGAGGCATTATCTAATAATTGTCAGACAATGTTTGTGTGATTCATGGATCTGGGTAGACGGATGTACGTTCATTGTTCAGCCAAAAAACGTGACGCAATACGTCATGGAATAGGAACAGTTACAAAATTTTGTTTTTTAGTACACGCTACAAATGCTCCACATACTGTGCGGTGTATTCAGGTGCCATGGAAAGCTCGTGGTTTTACTACTGCGTAATTGTGTACACACAAAAAGCGTACAAAAGCGTTCAGGGATTCATTACAATAGCATTGTTTATCACGTTGTAATACAATCGTAACTAATTATACTGTGAGATTATCAACAATCGCAAATAGTACGTGTTGGTGTTTGTTGATACTCGCAAACTACTTGATTGTGAGAGTAGCCTACAATGTCTTGGTAAGTTTTTAGTACGTCATTTAATTAAGAGTCTACAGACAAACTTTTTTGCTTATGTTACTATTGGGAGGGATTTGCTACATAAACTATATCTATGATACATATACAAATCTGTCACTCAAATAAAAGGGTCAATCAACTAGGTACTTTATATCCCTGGTTGCCATGACAATGTCTTCTGTCACGCAGTGAAATTGTGATTTTCTGGGATACAGTTCACAGTAAATTGTTGATTGTTATAGTTATAAACACATTTATTTATGACTTATCTCCTGACTACAAAATGGAATCTATATTACAACCTTTTTCTAAGAACTCTATCACAGTACTAGCACTGTGTGCTGACTACGGGATGGAATAACAACACAGAAAAGATGAACGCGCGCACGCCTAAATAACAGATCCTGTCTAAAATTACCAGTTTAGATTTTGACCACTTTACGTGTTAACATCTCGATTCTTTTATAAGCTCTTGCGTTTATCGCAACTGTTACTAACCCAGAGATTATAAATGCAATATTATAAATGCAAAAGTCTAATATAAAACTCTTCAACCATCCATAACCATTTATGTTGGTTACCATCACCGCCTATCGACTGGTCCCAAGTTACGACTCGTAACAAGTTAGCGGGTCTCATGATCGTAAGCAATCACCATCGCTCGTAAAGACCAACTATAGACGAATGCAGATACGTTATCAAATAAGAAGTATTAAAGTGAATAGCGGGATTGAGTGGTTCTCTGTTTGGTTCCAGTAGGCGGGTACGGGGAGCCGGGCGGCGAGGAGCAGCTGGTCCTCTCGGAGCTGCCCG